>JARJDW010020406.1:0-19047 GCA_030264715.1 Adinopsis sp. GC000173
TTTATCGATATTTACGTGAAATGAGACTCTTCAAAAACATAAAAATAACTGCAAAAGTAAGTCAAAGAACAAGTCCTTATTAGTAAAGTGATCCGGTTATTAAAGGTTCCGGTTATGAAAGGTCCGGCTAATCGAGCTTCCACTGTATTTTCCATCTCATATTATTGTTTATTTACAAACGAATTTATCGATATTTGTGTGAAATGAGACTTTTGTATTTGAAGAGATAAAATCATTAAATTTTGGGTAATATGAAACGTTCACTGATGCTACGCAATGTAAACAAGGGATCATTTGTTTTACGAAAAATTGGTGAATTAAAAAAAATCTATTAAATTGCATAATTGAATTTTAAGGTAACGTAAACAGACATTCGATGCAGCTAAATTCAGTTTGTAATAGATTTGAATTTCCAATTTAATTATGAAGAAAAACGAAATAAAATTTATAATTGATTCCATTATATGATTTTGTGAGATTGCAATATCATGTTGAAATAATTACGTTCTTTTTTTTCGAAAAAAATTTATTGAAATTGTGTAAATTCAAAATTCTATTATAGTTTAAACTAGTTTTTTTCAAGCACCATGATCTTCCAACGAAACGAAACAAATAATATAAAGTCCATTTCAACGAAAAGGCAATCATTGTGCGATGTTGAAATTTTTGCGCTCCGATGTGGTGTGAAAAAAAATTGTTGATTGGAAATACCTCGCGTGTATAGTTTTTCCCCCTTTTGTGTTATATATTATGCATATCTCTCTGTGCGCAGATATTGAAGGTAATAAAATGTGGCACGTTTGAATGCGATGAAATAATTTCCGCTAGTAAGAATGTATATATAGGTATACATATATATATAGTATAGTATAGAGAGAGGTTGCAAGAGTTCTCTTCTTGTAGTCCAGAGGGAATTTCTCCTCGAATCCCATATAGATGCAAATGTAATTCAATGTGCCAGTCCGCAAATGGCTACAGCTCACTCCATCTTGTTCCTTCAATAAGCATCATCTAATATTAATAAAGCACGTTGAATATGCTTTCGAGATTTTCATCTAAAAACTTCTTTTTCGGTGCATATAAAAAAGACGAGGAGGAAGCGTGCGAGGCAACTAAGCGAGAAAGACATAAAAAGCAGAAAGAAATGGAAGATATCTACTACTATACATGTTCCTTCTTCCAACTTAGTTCAGTAATTAGCAATCGTGCCGTACTTTCCCTTCGCTTTTTTCCTTTTCGGCAAATGTATTGGGCGTTACGTACAATCACAACTACTAGACATTTCCGTTAAGTGTGGCGGCGCTATTTTTAAAAACACCTGCCACTAATCATCCGCACACACACAGCACAACAGAAAAACCAACACATTTTCGTAGACATGGTACAAATTGTCCTTTTAACTGTTTTTGCGGTCGCACACAATCAAATCAAACATGGCGCATTTGTGCATCCGACCGGAAATTACAACAACAAATAACAAAACCTTAGTCTCGCCATCCCGCACCATCATCGCCATCATCATTGCAATTAACATTATTCAGGGTGTGCATTTTTGCGTTGTAAATCACCGAAACATTTCTCAAACTGTAATTGAATATCGTCCATGCATATTTGGTTGCATACTTGTGCTGGAACTTTATGCAACTTCATTAACATTAGCAGTGTGTATGTTCATTACACCACCACCACCATTACATATATGTTTGCATTCCTTGCTGTAGTCGAGCACATTTGTCAGATTATAGATGGCACTGGGGTGCTATTCCACCAACTGTGCCACTTATTATATTACCTACTAACTAATGAGATTATGTTCTTACATAGACCAGACATTTTCAATTAATTTCTGTTAATTTAGACGGGATTATTAACGCCTTTACTTTTTATTAGCGGTCCGCCAATTTAACGCTGGCTTTTTGCGATAGCAAACAAACGAAAAAAAAGCGCATAACACAACATCAAACTTATATTGCTGCTTTATAAACAAACAAAAACAACAATTTGAATTTTTCATGCCGTATCACTGCGTTTCTGCTTTTTATGCGTTTTTGTCCGTCGATGGAAAAGTAAATGTAAAATTTACGTGCAAGAATAATTTAAAAACCACAAGAATCAATTACGGTTGGCGTTTTTTTTTGCTTGAGGATTTTAATCAATAATTTTTGTTGTTGTTCCACCAAAAAAAAAACAAAGAACAAAACAACATCTGTTGTAATGATGCAGTCAGTGAGCAAGCATACACAGCTATCACGATTCGGATTCATGATTTTTCAATATATTGTACCGATATGAGCACGAAAATTTTTCGGTATTGCACGGCGACGGCGTCAATTATTCAGCTGCTTGAAATGATTAGACAACACACTTCATTGCGTCTAATGATTGAAAAATTGGATATACTATATATTTTCTTACAATTTTTTGGTATACTTATAAACAAGATGATTTTGTAGTGTCTTTTACCAAAAAGGAAACAAGATGATAATTTGGATGCATGATTTTTCAATATATGTATAAGCAACTAACATTTTTCGGTATTGCGCGGTGTCGTGCTTGAAATGATTAGACAACACACTTCATTGCGTTTAATGATTGAAAATTTAAATACTATCTAAGTTCGGACAATTCGGATTCATGATTTTTAAAGCTTAGTATGTAGTGTACATATAGTGTGCATAAAAATCCACACTATACATACTAATTAATGTAAAAACAAAAAGCGAAAAAACGTTCTTTGCGATTTAATATACTAAATGTATAGTGTGTATAGTATGCATTGTAGTGTACATCAAAAAATCCAGACTGCATACTAATTCATTGAAAATCCATTAAAAAATCAAAGAAAATTTGGCTATGTAGTCTGCATGTAGTGTGTATAAAAATTCACACTACATACTAAATGAAAAATTTTCGGTATTGCAAGGCAGCACCGCCAATTATTCAGCTGCTTGAAATGATTAGACAACACACTTCATTGCGTCTAATGATTGAAAAATTGAATACTATGCGTTATATTACAATTTTTTTCTATATGCTTATAAACAAATTGTTTGTGTAGCGTTTTTGTTGTTATTTTTTGGTATTGTGCGACAACATCGGCAGTGTGTCAATTATTCGGCTGCTTGAAATGATTAGACAACACGCTTCATTGCATCTAATGAATGAAAAATTGAATACTATCTACAACGTTTTGTTACAATAATTTTTTGGTATATGCTTCTTTATAAACAAATTGATTGTGCAGCGGAGCGATGATAAAATAATAAAACTAAAGCAATCTCAGTGTTTTGTGTCGGGTGGAAAATTTGGAACGCGAGTTTATTTTTTTACGATATAAAACGAAGCTTTACTATGCAATTTACCAGAAGGTATAGAGGTATATATATATAGATATATACAATATAAGAGGATGATAATCGAAAGCAATTTTGTATCGCATGTGTTTTTGTTTTTCATCTATTAGAAGACGTTTATCGTTTTACCTTTTGCCGCTGACCACATGTCCTCCTCACTCGTTTATTATATTAAAAAATCCACAATGCACAATGCATTTTATGCCGCACCGATATATTTATATATGGGTATATATGTATATCGGCGCGGTTTTCGCATTGCGCACACGACGACGACGACAAGAAAAAATGCGAAATAGAGAGCAAACGGGTACGAATTGCTTGGATTTGCATAATTTATAAGCGCGCACACACGCCGCTGCCGCCGCCCGCCGTACGAGACAAATTCCTCAGCGAATTTTCATTAAAAAACCAAGGGTGGCGGTGGCGGTGGTGATGCGGCGGTGCGCGCTTTCCGGCGCGACACTTAATATACCTTTTATTGCCACCGACGTGGCACATTTTTCATACGGATTGAGTCCAGAACAATTTTTCGGTTCAAATGAAATACATCCCTTTAGTAGGTAGTTGATGTTAAAAATTTTTTATTGGTTCAACTCGAACGATTCCGCAAAATGATAAAATTGTATTTTTACAACTCTGGCAAAATTTTTACAGCCATCTAATGCGATGACGTTAAATTTATTCTTAAATATAGTTTGTTTATAAATATGCATTTAAAATAGATGCAAGCATTTCGTTTATACAGTTAATCTAAATTGAAATTTATATGTAAATTATTTCAATCATAAACAACAATTTTCGAAATATAAAATTGCTATTACCCATAAACATTTTTTTCCAATTCGAACTGATTTTTAATTATTTAGTGACTACTACATTTTTGTGTCGTCGTCGAACAAACAAATTAATTAACCATCGCGCGTTAATTAAATATGTTAATTTAAAATTTGAAAATGTAATGTTAATTTATTTTTATGCGATGATTTTTATTGCTTGTCGCTGAGGCTTTTTTATTACATATATCGTTTCATTCCTATTCAAATTTGATTATTTTATATTCACTCTATATAGTATAGAAGAAGGAAGGAAAGGTGATTCATTCGGCGAATATTTAATAACATCGTATTAAATTTTTCTCTCCTCTTTCGTATATTCGTATTGTAGCGGGTAATTGTGACGCAACAGTTTTTAGATATTAGTAATTTCTACATATAATTGGAAAAACTGTGTATGGCTATATGCGGTGAAAATGAAATGAAATATTTAAAATTGATAAAGAAGGTTCAAGTGATCGGCAGTGGCGGCCCTAGCCATTTTGAGGCTCGGGGGATTTAACCTGAAAGTACCTAAGGCGTTATTAGTTTGTGGACTCTTATATCTTAAGCAATTTAGAAAAACTAAATGCAATTATGGCTTACTTCTCGACTATTCCGGTTTCACAAATTGTTAGAAACGACACCAAACTTATAATCTTTTATGAATACTGAGCCAAATAAAGCAAAATCAGAAAAAAGGGGTAAAATTTGTTTTTTGTCTTTAGAAATATCTTATAGATTTGTAAATGTAATGTATTTTACCTTGTTTTGCTTTTACTGATCCTTATTTTCCGGTTTTAACGGTTGTGCGAAAATTTGCCAATATATCGAAGGATAGAAAGTAGTGATATAAGTATGACCTTTAACGTTTCTGGAAACTTTATATTTGCAGTATCAATTTGCTGCCACTAGTGACCGGTCTTGGTGGTAGTTTTGCCACTTACAGCACTACTTAAAATTTTCTCTCCTCTCGCTCTCATATTCCTAAGTATAGAGAATTGTGACGCAACAGTTTTGAGATATTAATAATTTCGTAAAATTGCTACATATAATTTGAAAATCGAACCTCCTGTATATGTTTTTGTGCAGTGAGAATGAAATGAAATATTTAGAATTGGTAAACAAGGTTGAAGTGACCGGTGTTGGTGGTGGTTTTTCCACTACATACACACACACGCTACTACAATATCTTTTCAATTATGTAGCTTTAATCAAACGTTTGCTGAAGTAAGAATGTTTTTAATTCGATTTTATGGCATTGGGCGTAGCGGAAATAAAAAGAAAAGGTCATTTTGGGGTTCAATTTGTAAGGAAATGTTATAAAGGATATATAGGAGATAGTATGGTGTGCTGTGTTCCTCGTCGTTGCTGCTGCTGCTGTTGCTGCCGCTTCCACCGAATGCTAGTTTTTAGAATGTGATGTGTGCAGGTTGTTGTGTGTGGGTCCGAAACAACAATTTGCTTTTCGCCTGTTTGCACGACTGCAATCAACTGCTAGGACTCACTTGGGACCATATTGTCTGTCTGCGTATGCTTTCAGATTGCGGTATAGGATCAATACCATATTCTTTTACTTTTATTATTATTACCCAGGTATTATTATTATTATTATTATTATTCATACAAAACATTAAAATTTAATATCCGTGCACTTGAAATATAAAATGATCGAATCAATCACCTTTACCTGTGACGAGTTAATTTAGAAAACAATTTTATTATGATTTCGAAATTATTATTTTGTTCGTCTTTCTTTTCGTCTTCTTCTTCTTCCATGCTTCCTCCTCTTCTTACTTTACATTCTTTGGCTTAAGGGATATAAATTACAGTCGTGCATCATTACAGCAAGAAAATTCATAATTCAAAATTTAATAATTCAATTAAATGTGTGTGCTCTTGACTTGACACATTGAATCGTTTGCTCTTATAAATGACTGGAGAGCGTTCATGAGAATTATTTTCAATGTGACGATGTAATTTGTAATTTTCTGTAAACCGGATTTAAGGTATATTTTATTATGACTTATTTTTTCCTCTGTTTTTTGTATGCATTGTGTAGTAGTACAAATTACTTTTTCAAAAAATATTAGTCGGTAGCAAGCAATTTAATTAAAATAGTATGTTTCTTTCAGTATTTGAAAAATTAATATTGTGACACCCTGTACATTGTTTATTTCTCAGCGCAGAAACAATAAATCATCGAGACGTGACATTCCAATAAAATGGAAATAAAAACGCCTCACCTGCTATAATTCTTTCAAAATTTTCATTCGGATGATATGGAAATATTTTGTTTTATTCAATAATTCATAGCCCTATACTATACTACAGTTTTAACCAGCCGAGAAAAAAATATTTATATATCTATATATTTACACATCAAAAAAGAATCTATTTCAACATCAATCAATCCAAAAACTTATCACAAGCTCAACGGTAAATCATGCAAAATGCCAAAACTATGTTTTGATTTATTATCTAGCAAACGCTTGAGAAAGCGTATCTTACTTTTCTTCTTCTTTGCAAACCGAGTTAGGAAAATAGAAAACAAAATCGCGCGCGCACACCAGAATATATATACAATAAGGAAATTAAACGTATATGTTATGTGGGATGTACAAGCAGTTATCAAAATTGTACGTTAACTTGTGTGTGTGTGTGACAATTTTCATCTTTGTTGTATAATGGAAGCAATGATGCATTAAGTATGTACTCTTTGCGTCTAATGATTATGGTGATTAAACTCTAACAAGGATTATTAGTTAAAAATATCTAATAATATTACCGTTAAATTATTGCTTTCCTTTTGAATTTATTTTCTCATTTTCATTATCATGTAGGTCTTTACATTTTATAGCCATGTTCTTTTACAATTTATTTACCTATAATTAATTACAAATGGCTTTTATTTTTTTTTCTTTTTCTTGCATAACGGTTCGAATATGTTCTTATTTTATATCTACACGAAATTTTATTTAATTAGGTGCGAGTAATTTTATGTTAATATATCACCAACCAAAACATCATCATACCTACTCGAAATTTTTTCCATCATCATCATCGTCGTCGTCGTATTAAATTTTATTGCTTTATTTATAAGATCGAGATTAATTAGATGCTAACACAAATCGTTACCCGTTTCGCTAAATTTAATTAGCTCAGCTTTGATTATCAAAATAGATAAATCATCATGCATGTGATATTAATAAAAGTCAGAATTGATAAAATAAATTAAAAATTATTATTGTGAGCGTTTCACGCTGCGCTTGCAAGCGCTTTTTTAGGCAGCAGCGCAATTATAAATTTGATACTATAACGCTATTTTTTTATTTAAATAAATGTTTAGGCGCGTTGTGTCATTATGTGTGTATGTGTGAAGAATGTGCTCGAAAATGATAAATTGCGAATTCAAAAACATTTTGTTCCAAGTTTTAATTGCACGTTCATTAAGGCGCATTTTTTTACTTTTTGGATGCATGTTACGTGCGGCTGATTTTATTATAATAGTCATTAGGGATGTCGCTGAATTATATAAATTGTGTCATTTCCATCAATTATAACTTACGTTTTTTTTTGTTATTGTCTATGCTCGGCTTTTATCATGGGTAGTTATTAGTGAACTATTAAAAGACAAAGAGAGAGAGAGAAAAAAACGGAAAATAAAGGCCAAATTGCCGATGACCTTGCAGTTTGTGCGCGCACTTTACTGGCGCCAAATTTTGCACCCCCTATAATTATTCCTTGTTGTTTCTTCAACTTGGGCGAGAGAAGAAGGGAAAAAAGCAGGACGCTCGCTTTCATAAACTATGTTTGTCTTGTTTGCTAACGAAATTTGCATTTTGTTCTAGGAACGACGACTAAAATTTTTCCAGCCCCAATTACCAGGCTAAATACAATTAAAGCAAACATTAATTTTTATATGCCGCACACTAGGGTTAATTACATCCAGAGAGGTAAACTTTCCGAAACAATATACGACGCGTACACGAAAAACTTTTACAGGGGCTAGAGAGATAAATTGTCGCCACTGCCGCCTTCGTCCTTAGTAAACTAAAACGAAACAAGCAAACAACTTTTTTAATTTGCAATATGTCATTACATAATTCACACAGCAAATTGCAATTTAATTTATCGATCTTCTACTAACGTACTTACTTATACACTTTTATAAAATTAAAATCGCTTTGAATTTTATAAAAATAACTCACACAAGAAACAACTAAAAACTTTTTATTCGAATAAGTTAATCTTATTAAAAGCGACTTCTGTATTTTTATATATGTATACGTCAATACGAAACGTGCACGATAATTTCTAACTTTTAAACAAAACAAATGTTTATTTAATAATATTAAAACGTAATTTGAGGATTGCAGCAAATGAATTTTTAAGCATTACTGTAATTTATTGTGTAATTACTGTTAATAATCATTATGATATTTTGTACATTCTCTAATATGTCTAATGCAGCTAAATCTCTAAAGTATTCAATTTATTTATTATTAGATAATAATTATATTCTTCAAAGCATAATCATGTTTTGTAAATATTTATAATGGGCGTGATTAAATTGTTCTAAATTGGTTTCGATCATCATTCAACGAAATTGCGCTAAGCAGATTATCAAAACTTAATTATCTGCAATCGTAATAATAAACAACCATTTTCGTTTATAGCTATTCATAATTGTGAAATCATTAATATCAGTAGTTGCACGTAAAAGATACGCGCGATCGTTTTTCTTTCACTACCGAAAATAAAAAAAAACGCAAAACATAAATATATTTGATAGTAATCTAAGTTGATTCTTGTCTTAAAAACAAGACGAGATTCAAGCTTACTAATTACCTCTTTATGTCAGACTATTTTTCTTTTGGCGCAACTGAAATTCGTAATTAAAGCGGATGGCAAAAAACAACAGCCACCACCACCACACACAATGTTAAAAACAGAGAGGAATATTTAGAAATTTCCTACAAATGTATGCATATTACATACGTATCAAAGTTGTTGTGATTATCTTTTTTTGTGTTTGTATATCATGATGTATCACATCAAATCAAAATTGTAATGCGTGCATGTGTGCTAATTAGCGATTGTGTTTGTAAAATCGAAAAACATAGAAGGACTGCAACCAGATTTCATAAATAACACATATAAAAATTACTGGAATCATAAAATCATAAACAATAACATATAGAAATTTTCTATAGGTTGGTATGTATTTATACAGTTTTGTGCGATTATTAAAGTTGCAATTTAGTATATCTATACAATGACTACATCAGAGAAGTATCACTGTGATTTTTTAAACAAAAAACATCAAAGGTTGAATACAAAAGTACTTACCTATTTAGACAGTTTGAGACTTCATACCTAATTGCAACTTTTTTCAGTTATAGACAAGTAGGTACGTAGACGTTTTTTGCATGATAACAACACTGAAAAATCAGTTGAAGAGTCTGAATAATCTGAAGAGTGAAACATCGATTTTCGTGCTTGATGTTTTTAAATAGAGAGATATTTTACACAATGTAAAAATAGTAAATAATATTTAAAAAAATGTTATATACAAATACTGAAATAAAAATTGCTAATTAACAGTAAAGTGCTATAGAAATATCGCTTTTAGTACTTGAAAGACAAAATAAATTTTTAACGTTTTGTGCAAGTTTATGTTTGTCAATCAATTAAAATCGTAATAAGCACGTAGTAATAGTGTAGCTAAGGGCTGTTACCTAACCAGGTAGGTACCTAAACGTCGATTTTAGCGTTTAGTTTTTTTTTTCAACTAGAACAACATCAAGGGTTGCGTTTTTCTCTAAACAATTATCATTATGATAATTATTTTAAATGCTTACTCGTTCCGTATGTAATTTTACCCTTTTAGTCCTTCTATAAAGGTAGTAAAGCACGTCTATAATTACCAACTTAAAATTTATTATTATTTTTTTGCTTTAATATAAACTTTCGTACTTTTATCTTCATCTTTCTAGTTTTTTTTTTGTTTTGTTCTCTGAACCCACCACAAACTGCAATTTTATTTATTATTCGATAATTACGTTGGCACTCACTCAAAACTTTTATCATAACAAAACTAATTTCATGTAATTATGGCACTTTTTTTGCAATTAGTGCGGCAATGTTGTTGTTGCCTTGTTGTTTTTTTTTATTTCATTTTCGCTTCTTCATTCGCGCTCACTCATTGAATGTGCAATGCAATGCGCATTCATTAATAATATTTGCTTTATTTGTGATGTATGTGTTTGTTCTCTCTGACGATATAATTCACTCGCAATTAGCTTTTTGTTTTCCTTATTAAACTTTCACATAACAAACGTGTAATTTATATAAAATAATAAGTTATAAATTGCGACAAGACAATTGCTTTTCGGTAATTCATTTTCATTATGCGCGCATGAAATTTCTATGAATTTCACACTCACATGCCCGTCTGCATTTTATGCGCCTGCATTTTTTCAGCGCACCACCGCAAACGAATTAAATTCCAGCTAGATTAGTTAAACGCTTCTTAACATACCTTCATTATACGATTGTTAATGTTTGCTATCAATTATGTATTATCGAGACGAGAAAAATTAATTAACCTATGCAATATGAAAGATTTTATCGCGCGCGTTTTTCAATTAGGTGTGTCGCGTCGCACTCCCCCTATATTACGTTACATTGATAATTAATTTTTACGCAAAAAGCCAATTTGTTCAATTATTTGATGAGATTTCACAATTTACTGTTATTATCTTTTATCGTGTAATGGTTTCATTATAAATTACTAATTAATTGAGTTATTTCGCTTTCGTATATAACATTTTCAATATTAATTTATAGTGGCATTTAGTAATTTTTAATTATAGTTTAATTTATTATAACTGAAATGAAGGAAATAAATTTTCTTCCTAGATTATTTTAATTTAACTCGCACACAAGAAAAAAAATTTACACACCAATTATTTTGATTAAATATTCAATTAGCCGATTATTAAAAACTTAACTACGACTAAGTCTCGGCGCTCTGCAGTTAAATTTCATGCGCTAAAACTTTTTTATAGTGGGTAATAATAAAAAATTAAATTTGTTTTTATGAATTTTTACAATCCCATAAAACGCGCAACAACGTTTTAAACACATTGACCTTATTATCGCAGAGCCAAAGAGAAAAATTGTATCGGCGCGAGCAGAAAAAAAATTAGTTGTAAATCTACATCTGCAATAAAAATTAACGTGCCGCTAATTATTTTGCTTTACATACACTCGCAGAAAAAAAATCAAGCTGTGTGTTAATTATTCGTGTAGTAGAGGGTACCACCAACTTTTTTCAACATTTAAATTAAATTTCAGTTAAAATTCCTTCCAGCGCATTTTTATAAAGTAGCGCGTTTTGTGCTGCTTGTGATAATTATGGCGCGGCGATTAAAAATATATTAAATAAGATTTGTTTGGAATTTTCTAAGAAGGAAATTTAAATATTTTTTGCTGCCACTGCTGCCTCATACATACAACATTTTTTTCTTCTAGTTTTAAGATTTTTATTGCTTGCTGTTCATTTTCTGCACGACAACTATAATTTTATTAAAATTATTCATTGCAACATTGCCCCACACATACACAGACACAAAAAATGCCATACATATTATTTATTTAAAAATAAATTAAATATCGGTGTGTTGTGTTCCACCAAGAGCAGCAAAAGCTTGCGCGCTTGCTTTTTTGCCGCATCTGTGCACTTTAATTAATCTCCCCCTTTATCTAGGTGGTGTCTAATTTTTTTCGCCTGGCAATTTCGATTCCCAACCGCACATGTGCTTACCATATCTAATTCTATTAATAAAAATTCTGCCAGTAGTGCTTTGATCTGGTAAAATGCTCGCGATAAGTTTTTTTTTCTTGTTTCTTTCTTCCGAAAATAAAAATCGGTATAAATTAATAGAAAAAGGCGCAGCAGTTAATTGATACGTAATAGCATCGATTTCATCACGTTTTCTTTTTCAAGTTTGTTCCATTAAAAGCAATTTAATTCAATTATCGAGTTGTACTTTTTCCGATGTGTTTTGATGATATTAAACAACGTATTTATTATTTTATAAAATAATAATTGCTATTATAGCTAATTACAATTTATTACGATTAAGAGCGTATATATGTATCCTATAATTTCTTATACATACATATGTACGCATACAACGCGCTAAGCTAATTTTAATTTATGTATGGTTATGCAATTAAGGAATCCGCACTAATAAAACTATTTAGACATTCTCTTCGCAAGATAATTAATCGCCACCGTGCATTGCATTTAATGTCAAACAATATAAAGTATAAGTAAACAAAAATAGTAGGTAGTAGTGGTGGTGTTTTCTTAATAATGTAGAAGCTGTTTACAAGATGTGTACTTTTTTATTATTTCAAGTAGCAATGATAAACATTTTTGCGATTTTATTGATTATGCCAGCAGTAACAAAACGTAGTTATTTATCGAATCCGAAGAATTTTTCGTCGTGCTTTTTTTTATTTAACTGTTAAAACGAAGCCAACCGCCTGTAAATAATATTATTTTTTGTTCGTTTGACATTTTTATTATGTAGTTGGGTTTATAAATAGTGGTATTTATCGTAGTTTAGAAACACTTTAAATCAATTTATTACTAACTTCAATAATAATATTGAGTTATAACCTATACGAAAAACTGTTACAATCCCAACTTTATTGCATATTATCTTCTTTGATTATTCAATCACAATAAATGATATTAAATGGGGATCGATGCAAAAGTAAACAATTTATTTATATAATGGAATGTATTGTCATTGTTGTTTAACTGTTTATGTATCGCAGCGCAAAAAAAATATTGAGACCGCATTCAAAATAAAAAATAAAAAAATAAAATGTTAGCGTTGTAATATTTACTTAATGGCGAATATCCTTAAAAATTAAATTAGCATGACCTTCATCTAGAGCAAGTCGTAAATAGTAATTTGTCAATAAATGGGTATTATTAAATATTTTAGCGCTAAGTGTTTCCTTTTTCTTCATCATACATACATACAAACTTTGTGCGCGCGCGCGTTTACTTTAAATCTACTCCCAAACGATAATTAACATAATTCAAGATATTTAAATTCATCAAGAAGTTTACTTTTAATTGCTATTTATTATGCCTTTGATGTTAAAATCTGTTTTTTTTTTCACATACATATACATGCTTAATTCATTTTCATCAAAAAGAGCGCAAATGTCTTTTCTCCTGATAAAAAACCAGTCTATGAATTATAAATTTTTTGTGTTGCCTGATTAAAATTAATCTATAATGCGAGTGTGTAAAATTAAAATTTACTTTATTATTTTCCCCAAAAAAACGTTACAAGATTAATTGGCAATAAAATTTTATTTCACCAACATTATTATGTAAATTCTACATTTATAATATAGGAGCAATATCAATCAAGAAATAATGTCCTTTAATATTAAATTTTTTTTATTTAAATTTATATTCTATTCGTGGACGTTTTTAATGGTAAATGTTTCAACGGCAACGTAAATTTTGAATTAGCTTTGAATTTATTACACTTTTTTTTTCTTCAGCTGTCTGCCATTGTATTGTAAATTATGCCTTTTCTTCTTCGATTTAAATAAACGTAAGTCATGTGAAATTATGTAATCATTACGCAATAATTTTTAATCATTTAAACATTTTTATTATCAGTAACTTTATCGTCAGCGTAGCTGTGTGTCACTTTCATAGGAAAAACCTTTCATACAATGAACTCTTAGAATATTCGTGCGAATATTCGTGTGAATAAAAAACGCGTAGTGTAAATAAATATTGCTGTAGATAAAATTTTTAATATAAGAAGCAACAAATATTTGAAAAATATTGGAATAATATGGTTTTCTAGCAAATTTGACTAAATTTCAACAATGAAAAGCATTTTAAATATAAAATAACTAATGTATAAGATAAAAATCAAATTTTATTAGTTATCCGAAGCTATGTAATGCTAAAATGTTATGAATATACTGTTCAAGTATTAATTTTGTATAATAAAAACTAAAATTTCTGTATTTAATCCATGATTGATACACTATATTTTATTTAAAAGCGCATTTAGCTTTATAAATCACAGCACTCAGAAGTGAAGTTGTTTTAATCTATAATACAAATGTGTGCAGTTAAAATTTGCAGAACTGAGTGATTATGATGGCTGCAATGAGCAGTAACAATACGTTTTACTGTTTTTAATTAAGTAAATAATGTGAATCAACCAAGAATTTAATATTTACTGGACTTTTATATTTATTTTCATTATATTAATTACATAAACATGATCTTAACAAAGCCGTTTAAGAACATTTCTGCGAATTTCATAACCAACTTCTAACTATTTATTATTCATAATACCAACAAATTTCTTATTAAAATGATGTATATTGTAAGTACATATTAAATTTAAATTCGTGTAATTTTAATTAAATTCGTTACGCCTAAATTTGCAACACTCTTTCGTATATAGGCCTACATCTTTTTTAAGCCGTAATCCAGATTGCGTTTTATACATCTAAATGTAATTACACGAATGATGATATAAATCATACATGTTCGTTTTATTAGTTGTATCTCGTTACGTATGATGGAATAATAATTAGAAGTTATTCTACATTATAAACAAATTTGTCAGAATGATTAGAGCTTGAATAAATAATTATTTGTGGCTTGATAGATTGCGCACGTTACGTGGTGGCAGCGATACGATTTTTAATTAATCCGCACATATCGGATTAATCTAATTGGGGCCTCGGTTGCTATTAAATAATAAGCGAATTTGAAAAAAAAATATTTCGTGTTTGAAAGCCTCTCAGTATAATCAGCTTTTTATAAACAGCGTCGAACAAAAAAATATGAATAAAAGGGATGCATTTGTGTGTTGTGTTGTGTTCGCTTTTTTTAAAATAGGCCATTGATTTTTCCATATACATGCAGATGTATTTATTGTAATAATATTTGTTGTCTACCGAAAAAAGAGCTATAAAAATTCATTTTATCCATTAGCATGTTTTTAAAATGACAATAAAAGTGGCTTGCAACAATAATAAAATTCGATTAATTTCAATGACAAATAAATAGAATGGAAAATGTTATAATAATAATGATAATAATAATAATTACACAACATTTGGTCATTATTAAGTTTAGTCAAAATCTGAATCTGAATTTATCTACAGTGGCGCATTCAAAGCGCAACAATAATCTACATAATAACACTCATATCAATAAAAATGATTGCCCAAGCCCTATACTTTGAAATTCCTCACCATAATTTCAATAATATTTGATATTATAATAAACATCATTAAAACGTTTTTATATAATTAGCATGTTTTGAAACCCAGGTGTACAGCCGACAAAAAAAGACAGCGGGATTTTGTTTTTGTATGTAAAGTTATTGTAAGTAATGCAAACAAGTTTATACCTCGAAAAAGAATCATTTCTTCGTAAAAATGTTCTAAACCATGCAATTTGAATAAATTGAAAGCAATTTTTTTGAGAAAACTATGTATTGGCCGTATGCAAAAATGTACTGAAATTATGTCGTATTTGAATAAAACAAGCACTTTTCGACAAGAGGAGCACCAGGCCCCAGCCGAAGTGATTATCCTTTATTTTCCTTCTATGTACCCCGAAAAAAATTTATATTTATACATAGCGTCTAGACGGAAGTCCAATTAAACGATTATTATTTTTTAAACATATTCTCTCCTATAGCTATTAAAAATCATTAGATTCAAGAGAAAAAAAGTCTATGTGCAAGTTTAAGAAACGTCATTATGTTATTAACAAAAAAATGAAGAAGAGCAGCGTATGGCTTGAGGGTTACCTTATACCTTTACTAAATGCTTCATTTCGTAAAATTAAAAATTAAAATCTATGCACGTCCACACTGCGCAGCGCACACCACTTATAAATATGAAAATAAGAAAGTTTACCATTTTTATATATACAGGGCAATTATAATTAAACTACATCTCACCTTCTTTATATACATATATCGAGTTTGTGTTGTTGCATGATGATGATACTAAAAAAATACCCTTTAAAAACATTCAAATTCAAAATTCCTTCGAGCGCAGTATCAACATTTTTATAAAGTAGCATTAAGATGGAAACGCATTCATGTTTATATATGTAGATACTTACCAAAAAAGATAATTAACTATGGGGAACGTTTAAAAATATATTAAATCAGGGTTTTTTTTATGTAATTATTTATACAGTGCGTTTCATTAAAAGGTATACTTTTTAGTATGTATGTTTTGGCATTTTGCATCAAATCTTTAATGAAATTTAACATAATTGAGAGAAAATGCGAAAAGAATTGCGTACTTTGCTGGAAAATGCCAAAAATCAAAGAAAAATCGGAAGAAAATCGTTTCAAAAATTGAATATTTAAGAATCCTGGTAAAAAGTATATAAATTATATGAAACACACTGTGTATAGACCCAGCATTCTGTCAAAGTGATTATAAAACAGGTCGAAACGGAATCAAATCGCACGCAGCAAGACATTTATTTGGTCACACTTTATTAGCGAGTTTTAGTTTTATGTGGAACGTTTAAAGCCAGTTTAAAATCGTACATAATAATTTTTTTGCTTTGGAAAAAAATTTTGTCCCAGTTTTATCACCATCGTACACACATACACATACGCACGCGATTTTACTAACGCAATTAATAAATGAGCAACGGTAGCAAACGATTTTCGACCATCATCAACGAACCAACATCTCGAAGCAAGATTTAATCTTGCAAGCGCTACCGTATAATGTTTTATGTTATTACTCTCTTAATACATAGCCAATTAAACATTTTTATTAATTGGAGCCACTGGAGACTTGTCCGAAGAAAAATTATGACACACCCATCACCTTCGGGCAATAAGCAACTAAAAATTTCTTGTTTATACACGCACTTGCACCACAAAACAGAGCGAATAAAAAATGCGGAGGAAAATATTTGTACAGCATCAAATCATTCTCTCTTATACTATATATATATATGTAGTATATTTTTTTTCGTTGATGATAAATTGGCCTGGCTGCTTGCGCTAAAACAGCGATACTCAACATTTTAACGAAATGTGAGCGCAGGAAAAAAAACTTTTATCGCAAATTCGTATTATTTAGACGTAGGTAATGATACATTTCACCGAATGGAATTTATTACATATTATAGGCATTAATTTTCAGACACGCAAAATATTTTCACGTGCAAATCGTAAATAACTCGCTTTAATTTTTTGATTATCATGCATTGATGGAAGAATAGGGGGGCATATCGTCTTATTTAGCTACCGTTTGCGAGCGAATGGCTTGTTAATGATTATTACATGAAATTGTAAATAAAAGCATGCTGAGTTGTGTGTGTATGACTCTATGTGGATGTGGTGGAAGCGGCTGAATGCGAATGTGTATGTATAAATGTGAAGGGTTGTAAAAAATAAAAATGAGGTGGCCCATTACCTACGATCCGGTAATACTCAAGGGGTCGGGCCGGAAGTCAACATTGTTCCGGCAGAACCAACCCCTTACTTAATGCCCTCGTAATTACCTTGCTCTCCACAAGAGAGCGCGCGCTACGGATACCGGAAGATATTTAATATTTCATGACTACACACAAACCTAGTCAGTGAAGTACATTTATCATCAGATATTTTAATTGCCTCACTGATACTCTCCTCCGTATACACATCATAAAGGTATTCAAACACATCGCATTTTATCGCAAAGCATTATGGAATTTTAAATATTTGCTATCAAAACAGACAATTCCTTTGTTTTTTTTTGTGTTATTCAGTTTGATGTGCGCAAATATGCACTAAAAATTTATTGCAGCCAGCGCACATATATAAAAACACAACAACACACACACGCATACACAGAGAAAAGGAGATGCTTAACGCTTTCTAGAACATTAATAAGCCAACAGAAACGTTGATGATGTTAATTTTCATAAATAGTTAATTACGAATTTATTATGCGCTTTGCATATGTTTATATGCTTGCAAACGAATTACTCATAATTTAAGTTTTTCATATTTTCAACGACTTTACACGTTTATCCATATAGGTGCATTATAACAGAGAGGACTTTTTTTATATTTGCATTAAAATGTCGTACTTATTATTATTATTACGTTCTTTTTTCTCTTTTTTACTTTTTTTTTTGTTGCTTGCTATACACTGCGCGCTAAATTTACTTCTTCAAAATTAGGTTTATCATTATAATGAAAATGTATTGTTACATTTCGCATACATTTTAATTATTTTTATATATATGAATATAGCGGAAATGTTTGTTTATAATAAATGTATATTTATTTTACGCTACATTAGCACTCAATTTAAAAAAAATGTGTAAAATGCATTTTATCGAAAACTACATTTATAAACAAATTTATTTCTAATAGGTGTAATAAATAATAACGCGCAGAACGTTATTTATTTCGTAACGATTAAATATTGTATAAATTACGTTATATTTTTTCTCACTCGAAATTTCAATCTTTTTAATATAGATAGTCTGCATTTCGTGTGATGGCAGCGCGCATATACAATCTAATAAATCATTTATGTCATTCAATTTAAGCCGTCAACTATTAATTTGCTTTAATTTGTATAGGTCATGTAAATAAATAAAATGATTAAACATCAATTAGAAATTCATACATTAGTTTGCTGAATGATTGACAATTCAATGCGGTTCTTTTGAGCGCTGCAATAAAATTTGATACTAGACTCACAATTGGAATTTCATTCATTATAGCATTCTAATTGTAGTGTACGCACGTATGCAATCTTTAATA
>JARJDW010020411.1:0-22596 GCA_030264715.1 Adinopsis sp. GC000173
CGTGGAAAGAAACTCTCCCCATCAATTCGATTTGCCCGGATTGAGTGATAAAGGTTTTCGTTTCGTTTCGCAACGCTCGCAACGCAACGCGTTGGACCGCTCAAATAGAATTTGAATCTATCTGAAAAAATTATTAAATTGGTGGTGCGTGGCGACGGCGAAAAATAAACGCAGCACAAAGACGGGATGAATGTAGATTAATTATTAAGGTCTTTGGGTTGATAGCGACAGATGTTTGCGCCCTTAACGTTTCGCCGCTTTGACCTCACCGTAATTATTTTTCATTTGGCGTCAAATTGCTTTCTGTCCGGCAAATAATTGAAACTAAACGTAGCTACAGCGCGGCAGCATCCGTGCGTTTTTTTCTCCTCCTCCTCCTCCTTTTTCCTAACAAACTATTTATCAACGCTTTAGTAGTACGCTTATCTATTCACTACAGACTGTACAACTGTACCTTTACGCTTTTCGGACCAATTTTTCATTGTTTACGCGATTCGCCACGATAAATCATTACTTTAAATATAATTGCGCGGCGATAATTTATTACGTTTCGAAAATTAATGGTGAATTTATTTACATTTCGAACATATTTTATGCACATACGAGAAGATGTATTGTTTCACACGAGGCAATTTATCAAAACCGTATAGCAGTTGCGCGTTTTTACTCGCGTCGGTCGCCTTTTTTTTCGGGCTGGGAAAACTCATTGAGAAAACTTGCGATGCTGAAAGTTGCTGAATCGAATCGGTATTAGCACACTGTTGCTTCAAAGATTTATATATCCATCTTCCCCCATCGTGTAATCCCAACAAACAAAACTTAATCAACGAATTCATTTATATCCATCACAACTCGTCCAATTTTTTTTATTAATTTCTGCATTACGTGATGCTTTAATTAAGCGATCCGTCTTATTTACATAATAAACTACAGCGCGCGCATTTCGCTCGTTAGCATGCAGCGGAAAAATCTTAAAGGCAATTATTGTATTACACAATTTTCTAATTACATTCAATAATACAATTGTTGTTTTTTTTGCAAATGCAACGATATCGCGCTATTTAGCGATGCGACTAATTGTAACAAGCGGCTGTTTTATTGCGCTATTTATAATTAATTGCCTGGTGCTGATAAATGGCTGCCATTAACAATTATTTTTATAATCGTTCTCGCATCTCATATTGCATTTGGATTAATTCATCGCCAAGCTGCATTTATTCCTCGAAATTGAGTTGCTTTGGATTGTGGATTTGAGCGGAAATAAACCGAGAGAGTGTAAATTATTAAATTTAAAATTAGTTTTGTTTATATTATAATTTGCTAGTTAATTAAAGCGGCGTTAACCGTAATACTGTTTTTCTTTTATTTAAGGCAGACTATTTAAAAACATTCCAATTAATTTAAAATGTGAACAACGTTACGTAATTAACAGAAATAAATAAGAATACAAATACAGTTGAATGTTCTGAAAATAGAATTACAACAATGCTGTACTATTAGATAATAAGTATATGTCCTGAAAGCTTTTTCTTTATGTAGAATATTCAACTAAAAGAACAAAATGATTGCAACGACTGTGCATACTTAGTTAATTTATTTTCAAAATCATATTATTATTTAAATAAATTCTACATAAAATTCAATATTCAAAAAATGAATTGTAGTTTTTGAAGTGGCATGTCCTAGCTACTTGGAAGAAAAAAATTTTTTTTTGTAGAAAAAAAAATCATTAAATTAATTTTCTTTCAAATCAGCAAATAATGTGTACAAATAATTGTTTTTTATGAAAATTTGCTTATTCAACAGCTTCTTTAAGAGTTTTATAACTTTGTGACTTCATATCAGTAAAAATATCCTTACGTCCCATACTTTTATAAATAGATATACGTAACAAATTTGTAAATGTAAACAAGGTTTGCAACATATCTTAAATTTATTACAATCAGTGCTTTTACAATACGTTTTTATAATTTTAACTAAAATTTAATGTTAAAAATGTTTTGTTTGAGCTGAATTCAAAAGAGAAAACGAACTGGCAATTTTATGCCTTAACGTCTGTTTCCGTCTTGCATTACACCTTTAATATTGCACCTGCTCGCTTTTGCGAAGAGTATTCTGTAATAAATATTAAACGAAGAAATGCATTTTTCTGGCTTAATTAAAATTGATTTTATGACGTTTTGCGGTATTAAAACATTAAATTGGGATTAATAAACCGAAGAGTACCAGGCGCATAATTCTGCGTTTTTTAAATAAATCTATGCATCTTAAATAAATAATATTTTAATATTGATAAATAATCGTATTTAGGTAAAAAAATAACTTAATACGTTAAGAATAATTTTCATCTTGCATTACACCTTTAATATTGCGCTTGCTGGTTTATACAAAGTATATTATGTAATAAATTAAAAAGCAGGAAATTTATTTTTTCCTTAATTAATATTGATTTTGTGACGTTTTGTGGTATTAAAATATTAAATTAGGAATAATAAATCAAACAGTACCATGCGCATAATTCTGGTTTTTTTTGTAAATCTATACACCTTAAATAAATAATAACAATCTTTTTTAACATTGATAAAGAATCATATTTAGTTAAAAAATGATTTAATAAGTTAAATTATTTCTATTTTGCATTACACCTTCAATATTGCTTCTGTCGGTTTATACAAAGTATATTCTATAATAAATTAAAAAGCAGATTTTTTTTTGTTCTTAATTAAAATTGATTTAATGACGTTTTACGGTATTAAAAAATTAAATTAGGAATCATAAATTGAGGATAATTTTGCGTTTATTTTTAAATCCGTGCATTTTCAATAATCATGTATAGATTTCATAAAAATAATATGATACGTTAAGTAAAGAGGATTTTAATAGTTTGTATTATTTATAGAATTGTATGGACTACATTTTTAATGATTTTAAGCTTGACAGAATTTATTTTGTATAAAAATCCTATTCCGTCGCCTGTTTGAGTGGAAAGTGTTTAAAAACATGTGTTTTGATGCGATATTGCCGGCAAAAAGTGTGTAATTTATACTGTGCGTAAATATGAATAAAATGTGAATTTGAGTGGTACAGATGGTATGTTGTAGATATATATCGCAGCAGCAGCAGCAGCAGCAGCAACAACAACTAAAGCTTAGGAATTTTGAAAGCAATCAATCAACTAGCTTTTCGAATACAAAGAGCGTAGGAGGATCAGAAACGACACTAACGCGCTGGGGAACGTCAATAACGTTTGATTTCTCCATATATTAGAGTGGCGAGGATCGATCGAAATGCTGTTACACTTCATCGCATAAATCCAATTCGGAGTAACACAAAATTGCTTGACCTTTTCCGCTTTTAAACATCCAGCCAGCATGTTTGCTGGATGAAATTTTCACCGTTTTGCCGCTAATATACATCCCCACAGCCAACAGGCAGGTGCATTATTCATAACTGCATCAAGACAAAAGAAGAACGTGTCTCCTTTGTGCGAAAAAATAAAGTGCGATATAATAGCACGTTGTGTCTAGTTGTTGTTACACGCCGAGTATTCGCTCTATAAATAATGCATGTCTTCCATGGAATGTGGAAACAACACTTTTCGTACTCTATACAAAATTCCACTTGCAAAATATGGGATAGTTACAAGAATAAATTACTCATTACGAGGGAAATGAAAAAAATGTTAGTAACTGATGGCAATGGTGGTTGGGAAAAAATCCTCCGACTCTAGTAATATAAATACATCTCGCTCTTTTGTTGCTGCAAACGTTAAATACAATTTCCCTCTTTTATTTTGCTACGAATTAATTAAAATTCATCATTTGCAACATGCACTTTCTGCGCCAACTTGTTAATAACGAACGTTTTTTAAATTACATTGGTTGTACACAATCATTTATCCATTAAAAATATTTTAGATGAACATTTTAATGGAAATGTTTTAAAAACTATTAGGTATATAAAAAAATTGTTATTTATCTTCCAATCGATTAAACACTCTCTTTAATATTATGTTATTCAAATTTTAAAATGTGTAAATTTAAATTGATATTATTAAATTTATTGTACAATATTTTCTGATAGAGGGTCAACTTCATATTTAACATTTTTGTGGTGACTCGCATGTATCAAAAGTAATAAAATATAAATCGTTTATGTGAACATTCGGGAAATTACATGTATTACGGATATTATATTACTCAAACATTCACCTAGCTTGTTTTTGCAAATGTTTAATTGCATATTTTATGAATAACTCAGCTAGTTTTGAGGAAAAAGACGTAATCTTCATCAAACGATTCGATTAGACAATTGACATCACTTTCGAGAATAATATAGATATGTTGCAATGTAGGTGTGCATAATACGAATTTTATTATAAATTGCTTGCATACCTCTGACACATTATTGAACATTTTATTAATAAATTATTAAGTCAGTATTTAAACATTTCCAAGTTACTTTAATTAGAAATTTGTGTAAAATTTAAATTCTAAAGGTAATACTGAACATGTTAGTACTCTTTTTGCTTGCCAATGAAAATAATCCACATTCAATCGTATAACAATATTATTGTAGAAAACTTTTAAAAATAATTGCGCATCATATATCTATAAAAAAATGAGAAGGTAGGGTAACACAAAGAATGATACAATTCGAATACAATTCGCGGATAGCACCTTCGACATCTTAATATTGCTTTACCTTACCTTATTTTTTAAATTTGTATCATAATTTATTAATATTGAACTGATTAATACTCTTTTTTTCTTACAAAATTGATAAAAAAACAAAGCAAATGAAAATAATCCACATTGTTTACTAAAGCAGCTAAGGGGTATATTTTTTGGACCCTTCCTAATCTTATTTTTTAAATTTTAATTTGTCGTCAGACATCATATATAAAAATTTAGAAGGCAAAATCGCACAAAAATGGAACCAATTCAAAGGTAATCGGCAGACCGCAACTTACACACCTCCATATTATACCTATCTACTCGTAGAATAAAATACACAGCATTTTTTCTATTAAACAATTTGTTGCCCATAATTTGTTATCAAGCATCATATACCTTTATGAATTTGGAAGGCAAAATTGCACAAAAAATGAAGAAAGCCAAATGCAATCCGCAGACCGCAGTTTGCACACTTCCATATTACACGTATCTAGATGTAAAATATACTTTTCATAATATAACAATTTGTTGTAAATTAAATTAATAAACGTAGGTGTATAGTTAGCTAGTTATTTTAATTTATTAACATTCCCATTGGTATGGAACACGCACTTTTCGTAAAAAGATGTAGATAATTAATAAAAATAATGTTTTGTAAATAATTGTTTTCACTTGATGAAATTAAAATAAATTTAAACAACGCAATTTTATATCCCTAATTAAAGAAATAATTTATATAAAATGTAAATAATTAAATTATTAAGTACCTATTTAAGATTAACAATATTATAAATGACAATATATACCTATATAAAGTTTCTAATGAAGTCGTTGAATTGATTAACAAACTGTAACATTTCACATTTAAAATATTGATATCATTTGCGTTGAAACATGCGCATGCCGTAACAAGGGTGTAAATAATGAAAAAAATATTAATGTTTCGCAAATAATTAAATTGGCAGCGCGCATGTAATTGAATTGAATCGGACCAAACTAGCGTAAAATTTATTTAGATTGTAAAATGTTGTTCAGCATACACGATAAAATTTTCAAGTCAATAATACAATATCGGCCCAATTATATTACATTTTTATTCTAACAGCGTATGATATTCTCGAGCTCATTCACATAAATATTTATTTTCGTGCATGTGTGTTTCTTTTCAAAACGACTTTCTCACTTGCAAATCGTTTACAGAAAGAAGGGCATTTTTATTGCATGAAAAGCAATTATAATTTATTAAATTATGCTCGATTAATATTTATAATTCTGCGAAGTTGCTCGTTTATGCATTATCATTCATTTTGACTTGTTAAATTATCAATTAGAATGAAAACGTTTAACATAAATGTGCATTACTTTTTTTTGATAAACTGGCAGTTAATGTAAAAATATAACATTTATTTTTGTACTCAAAATGAGTATTAATTAAATTAAATTCAATGGCTATTCAAATTATTTACTAGGCAGCGTGTAATGATAGCAGAAACAAAACATGGTATTGATTGCAATAGACTATTTTACAACAATTATTGGAATATATTTTTAGCAAACAAAACCGAAGTGGATTTCTATCAAATTTTCAGGCGTCCATTGTATTTTTATAAAGGCGCTTTTAATCAAGTGAATGAAGTTGTTGCAACAAAACCGATCGATTTTTTTTTGTTTAAAATTTATTCGGAGTATAAAAAAGCGCTTTTAAAAAATCAGGCTATATAAAAAAAGTCGTCTTTTTGTGCAGATTTTGATCAGAGTGCCAGGAAGTTTGATGCAGATCAAAATTACAATTCTATGCCATTTGAATTTAGACCAAAATAGGTATAGGTAGGTAAATTCAAGTGCCGATCGAAATTTGTAATAAATTTTTATGGAATAATGCGAGGATAAAATTAATTGCACAATCACTTAAAAATAATAGATAAATTATTTCATAACAACGTGCTGCGAATTAAGTACTAATAAATATTTATATTTATAAAGTGCTATTATTAGGGTGAAGCAGTAAATGGCGCGTTATTTTATGTTTACAGCAGCGCATCGATTTATATTAATCAAAATTTAAATTTAATATTATAGAAAATTTAATATAACGGTCAGTTAATTTCAATACTAATTGTTTTTGGGCTCATCCTGATAGAATTTCAAAATCAATCATACGAAAACTTCATTTTAAACTTTAATTAAGTACCGAATTTAACCGTAATACGCTTAAACAATTACAAAATTGCACAAAGAACGCGCACGGTTTTAATCAAAAAATAAATTGCTTGTAATTACTACTTACTTCAAGTATTACTTCATTATTAATTAATGCAGAAATTCGAATTCTCTTTTTCATCAGAAATATTTATTTTATAATAATGGAGATAGAGTGCTTTGGTTAGTAGTAACATTATTATTTAATATTTAGTTTATAAAACAGTGTTAAATTGTTTCTGCCATCAATGCCATTAGCAATGAATATATAAATATAATTAAAAGTATTTGCACATTTTGATAAAAGTAAAAATTGGAAATGAAAACATATTAGAAAAATACTTTATTTAGCTACATTGATGAATTTCGTTTAATTTTGTCTAAATTATTTGATTTTAGTCAAAAATAATTACTGTTATTACCATATCAAATAAATTTATTTCTACGTTCATTAAAATGTAATTACTATTTATATTTTAAGTGTTACTTTGATATATATTATTACATAAATTCTAATTTTATGTTTATATTCCAAAAATTTAGTTATTAATAAAAGATATAGAGTTTTTTAGTTAGTACTAGGATAAATATTTATTATTTACATTTTTAATGTAATGTTAAATAAATTAAAAATTGTGTTTCTGCTACCAATGCCATTAACAATAAAAATATAAATATAATTAAACGTAATGGCGTATTCTGATAAAAGTAAAAAAATAGCGATAAAAACCTTCAAGAAAAAAATTCATCATTAGCTTGATAAATTTGGTCTAATTTTGTCTAAATTGTTGATTTTAGTCAAAAATAATGATTGTTATTTCTATAACATATAAATTCGCTTCTACGTTCATTAAATGAATGTTGTTCTAATTTTGTGTTACGTCATTCCTTTAATAAATAATAAGAGAGGAGCGAAATTTCATTGTATCATTTTTTTCTTCTTCGTGCAGATTTTCATTCCCAGACATGCTATACAGTCATGTCATAAAAATATGGCATTGTTTGAGTTCAGTTTCCTCCCTCTCAATCAAAAAGGATCTCGCTTTTTTCTCCTCCTCCGCATCGCTTGTTTGTTTTATTTTTGTCTACCGTGCACAATACGCGTCCGATTATTGCGCTTGATGAACTTTCTGATGCTAATGAATATTGTCGGGCCTACCCACCACCACCACCACCAATAAATTTATGTACATATTAATCGACTGGTGCAATAATCTCTGTTTTTACATATGCCGTCTTAGATTATTCAACAAGTGAATTGGATGATTAATCAAGCGCGAAGAGAACAGCCGGCAACCCTTAAATATATGAGCGTAATAAAACCCCAAGCCCAGGATGCCGTACATTTCTTGCCGCAGCTAATGGCCGTTCTCGTCGTCCTCGTCCTCGTCGTGCCGACGACGACTTTACCCACCACACTTTTATCCAACGCGGATGAAAAGCTCAAGTGTGTAATGCGCTGCATGTGTGTATGCAAGTTGCTTTCACTTACAAAAATGCACAGATTCTTACAGCGGAAATAATTTCGTACTATAGTGTACGGTTCCACAACGAGCTATTGTCTTTTCACTCCCTTTTATTCAACAATGCACATTTTCCACTTCATTCATACCTCCTTTTTAGTACATGTTTTTGCAATGTTGAATATTTTTATTACATGCTGTTGGATGCGTATCATTTTTAATTGTGTAGGTGTGTTGGTATGTTTGATAAATGAGGCTTGTATATTTTATGCAAAACATATTCATTACACTGATACAGTCACGTAAAAATATTATTCATTTTATTCTATATATATAGCAAAATATATAATAGCTATGATGCCGAAATATATTGATATCTCAATAAATTAATCTCGTAGTAGTGTTTTATACATTTATTAACCACTTCTATTAATAAAAATGGCCCACCAAAAGTTAAACACAGCTCACAACTTTTTAAACTCTATAAAACTGTTGTAAATTAGTGTTTTAAACTTGTACAACTATTTGCACTTTACTTTATTTAGTTAAATACAAAACATAATATTTAATATTTTTGTAATTTTATTTATGTAAATAATACCATTGCTAAATTCTTTAAAAAAACTTGAATGTTTGCTATCATTTTTAAATAAAAACGATTAAACGGATTGTTGTTGTCACTTGGGGCTTTCTTCAATTAATGAAAAAAATTATAAATTATTTGCTCGTCGGTTAAATATACAACGGATTCCATCTAAGTGTTTTTTTAACATTATTCTTAATTTTTAGTCATAAGTTTTAGTAGTGCATTAAAAACTTACCTTTATAAAATAAAATAATGCACTAAATTTCCTATTTTACTTCGTCGTTTTTAAAAATGAAACAAAAAATTATTTTCTTTGTAACTTTACAAGCAGTGATAAGTTTTTTATAAATTAAACAAACGCGAATTATTATTATTCTGTTTTGAATTTGAAATAAATTTTCATAGATTCATTGATTTGTTGCTCTCAAATTATTGAAAAGGATTATAAATTACAAACATTATTTGCTTGTCGATTAAAATTAAACCAGATTCCATCTAAATGTTTTTTAACATTATTCTCAATTTTTAGTCATAAGTTTTAATAGTCCATTAAAAACTTACTTTTATAAAATAAAATAATGCACTAAATTTCCTATTTTACTTCGTCGATGTTAAAAAAGAAACAAAAAAATATTTTCTTTGTAACTTTATAAGCAGTAAATACGTTTTTTTTATAAATTAAGCAAATGCAAATTATTATTATTATTTCATTTTAAATTTGAAATATATTTTCATAGATTCATTGATGTGAAATAAATAGGATATATTATTATCTGGAAATAAATCAAGAAATATCTGCAGTATTGCAAAATGTAGTATTTTCCAGTATAATTTTAATATTAATCTTATTTTTGTAAGAAAAGTCAGCATATTGGATTCGGTATGAAAATAATAATACATTGTCGAAGTATGTTTTAAACCAAATAAGTTTTCGGATAAAATATAGCATTTTGTATTATTCTATAATAAAAGTTTTCTTGATGTAGTAAGGAAAAGGTAGCCTACAGCTATTTTTAGATCATCGAAACGACTGACTGATAGATTATTCCAAGTTTAGATTTTCCAAGTCAGTTCACTATATACTTTCCTTCCCCCATATCGCAAAAAATAGCAACATAAATTTACTGCATTATATTTCTTCTATTTGCGCGCGCGTTCCCGAAATAAAAAAATATAAACTTGGTAAGATCACCAGAACGACGAGGACGACAACGACGCAAAAATAAATAAAAATTCAAGTTTCCTTATTTATTTCTTGTATGGGTGTGTGTATATATGTATATATAGAGTCTATGCCTCGCCAGAGATTTCGTAAAATATGGCAAAAAAGTTAAGCAGAGTGAAAATGAGATAATGGCTGTTCATATTTTCATGCTGGTATTATGAGTAATGGAGGTACTAACAAATCCCCTCGCGGTTTCACTCATAACTTCACATTTTCTTCTCACCCATGCTACTACATCCTGTTGCACTAATGCGTCTTACAGCAAAATTATTAACGCTCTCGTCATTTTAATGCGCATATAGCACCAACTTGCAGCATAAAAATATTATATGCGAAAACTATTTCCATATCAATCATTTAACATTGCATTAATAGAATTAAAATAAAATAATTTCGTTATTGTAAAAACTTGTTGAATAGATATATTAAAAATACATCAACGTGTGACAACGTTTTAATTAATATCAACGCTAATTTGTGATAGAATATGTATGAACAGGCAAAAATATTCAGAATATGATAATGCGGGTTTACAACTTTTCACCCGTTTGTGAAAAAAATGCATGCATGCTCATTCCCATCATCAAATTGCTCATAAATATTGCAAGTCGAATGGGTTCGCATGTGAATGGATGAATGGCGCGGCCGCTTGACTATGAAATAAAAACAAACAGGCGGGCGAAAAATGTGGACTAGGACAATACAAATTTTGTGTACAATACGCATAGCGCAATCAACCGATGTCTGTTAATGGGATCAATGCTAGTCCGGGATTGAATCCTGCGCGTTATGCAAAGCACATTGACCTATTTACGAATTGACCAGGAACTGGGTCCTCTCCTAAACGTGCACGTATGCATATCAATTTAATTTCCAGATTAATTACTTTCGAATCAAACGCCATTTTTTATGCGCGCGCACGTCTTAATTAGACAAATCAATTGTCTTGCCGTTCGCTCAAATTAATCTAATGCTGGTTGTTGTTGTCGTCGCCGTTGATGTTGTTTAGAAGCGAAACCTACAACGATTTTAAATGCGCCAGCATTGATTTACGTCAGGCTCGTTACATGTTTGCTGACACACAAATTTGTTTAGAGTTGATTATTATTGCTTTAAATACTTTCATAAATTATAATTACATAAGAAATTCTGTTGAAAGATATTTCAAACAAATTATATTCCCTCAGACAGGGCTCGTGTTCATTAATTTCTTTATGATATACATCAAGTTTTGATTATGGTTATATATTTTCCAACAACATTCACGTCGTAAAAATTAATATATACATAATTTGTAGATACACATATTGAAGTTTTGTAGTTTTTGGCTATCATTTTAAATTCGGTGGCATGTTCTTTATTCAACAAAATGATATCTCCTATTGTTTAAGGATAGCAATTCTTTTATAACACTGGTTTGTAAAAAAAATTTTTTTCTCTTATTTTTCAGATTAACCACTTAATGCGTGAGCCGTGTCTGACACGTTCATTCGTTTCTGGTAATTTTTGAACATGGACGTGTGTCACACGTTCAACCATATATGGGTACTAAAAAACTGATCATTTTTTGACAGAAAATTTGAAATTAATGTGTGCATTAAGTGGTAAAAGTACTTAGTATTATTACAAAAATTCATTAAATCAAATTCTGTCTTTTTATCTCTAAATATAGTAAAAAAGATAAAGAGCAATATTGGCTACAGAATTATTTTACTCGTGAAAAGCAAATCAGTGGTTACGTGACACCGGTTTCCGCATAAAAGCAATTCAACGTACAAATGTAACAAATGTTACTTTTTAGTTTAAAATTGAACCAATCTAATCTAGTCCACTTTAATTCAGAATATTCAATATGTATATTTTTAATTTCTAAAAATGCTATAAAAAGATAGATTTTTTCTCCACAGTTCAAATTCTTAGAAAATGTAACTGTATTACATGTCCACTTTTCTATTTCTTTATAAAGATTGTGCGCCTGAATGTAGGTAAACCAAAATATTCTAACCAGTCTTTTTGTTAATTTGGCTTAAAGATTTCATTGCTAAACATTTTTTGCCTATTAATGTTTATGTGCATAGTTATTAGAAAGATTCAATTACGTTTTTATCGCTCTTTATACAGCAAACAAATTTTAAGCAAACTTAGATACACCGTATTGAAATAAAATAATGATTTTTAATTGCGGACCAATTTGGTATCCTTTAAAGTTAAACTGACTTATTGAACAAAAAATTAGCTATACAAGTTATTATTGTTAATGCTGTGTATGTAAAGTAATACCTATAGTCGATTAATATTGATGTGAAGGTTTTAACCTAATAATAAGGTTTAATAAAAATGCTGAATATTTAGTTAGGAGATACCACTAAAGAACAATTTAATAAACAAACATAATTTACATGCTTTTAACTTGCAACAGGCAATGAAATTGTTTAAACCGTTTGTTTGAAAACAATAAACGCATGAAAAATGAGCTTGCAACAATTTGTTAGTTTGTTTAAACTTTTTGCAACAGCAAAAAATCCTTCATGCGTTAAATGGTACTCGATGAAATTAAATAAAAAAAATATATAAAATAAACAATAAATTATCTGTTCATGTTTATTCATTATTTTATTTTATTTAAAAAAATACGTGCTTTTAGATTTTCGATTAATTATAATTCAAATTTCATGCAACAATAATTTTATATATTCTATATTCTAGATGTCAAATGATGTCGGTGAATTTTTATTCAAGGATTTTCCCATCAACATCTAATACTCAGATTTCTGATACACTCACGTAACGCAATTTGCTGATAAAATAAACGTTGCCACTCTATAAAAATATAATTTGGTTATTCAATTACGCTGCGAATACATTTACCGATTTTTCTATTTTCCGCCTAGAGTGATTGTATACTACTTGTGTAAATTAAATATAGAGATTAATGCGCGTTACACAAAGCACAAGTGCAAATAATAAATCGAAGCGTCAGAATTTGAATTCGAGCGCAGTAAATCATAATCAAAATGGAAAATGCAAATTATTAACAACGATGAATAAGGAGTTGCTCTGAGCAAAAATTAATGAAATATTGTGTCCCGAAAAATTAATGCTAATAGACAAATGCATCAATAAAGTTTGCTGGAAATAATTTATATTAAAAGTTGCGCATATTTATCATGTACAGGACAGAATGAACTGACATTTTTCTGTATCTAAATAATGCAATATTTAATTGCAAAATAAATCTTTTTTCTTTAACTTATAACCTTTTATGTACTGCTTATTTTCTATTACCATAAGAGGCAGCTCAACAAATGCTAGTTGATAAAAATACATATATTAAATCAAATAAGGACAAAATAATTCACATTTAAATAAATAAATGGAGGCCAATATCTTGATCCATTGAATTTAATTATTATGATATGTTTAAGACTGTTCCACCTGAATTTCTCCTCCATCTGCGCCTCACTGTAAATTATTTGGGAAAGTATACGTTTCGTAAATTAAAAACATCCCTTATTATGTAAGACTTGATTGGAACGGAGTGTTTTTTAGAAAAGGATAAAATAATTAGTTAAAAAATGGCATAAAAAAATCATTTTTTACATTATTTTCCCAAAAAAATTGCATTTAGACGCAAGGGAAGAGAAAATTAGGTGGAACACTCTTAAGTTGCGTTTGTCGTCAAACGGTCATGTGTTAAGTTCATTTTCCTTATTCCTAATAGAAGAAGAAATTATATATGTTATGTAAAATTAGGTAACCCTGTTTTATTGGAAGCAGTAACATCGGCAACTTTTAACATATTTATAGTAATTTATAAAATTACCCATAAAAATTAAAAACATAACCCATTGAAGAAACGTAAGTTTTAGCACCAAAATCAGTTGGTTTTATTAAAAAAAACTCAATATTATAATGACTATGATCTTTCGAAACTAAATTACATTACATTTTGTAGATGGTTCCAAAAATTATTGAATGGAATGTTTATAAATATGCTGCGAATAATAATTGATTTGTTACTGAAGTAAAACAAGTATTAACAATGCCTCATTTTATTTTAACTGATGCAGATATTCTTTGAGAATACAATTAATATTTGGGTTATATAATTTAATATTTAATAGGAAGGCATGTTGATACGCCTACATAATAATTGTATTGTGACGCGTTTTGTAAAAATCTATACGGGCGATTATACTTATCACTATGTAAATTAATAACATTCCATTGTGTTTGCATGTAACATTTTCCACATTAAAAACCCATTTGTATTAATAGTCGAAAATTTGACGATGAAAGGCAAACATACATCGCGCCGATGGGCACAAACTAGCGATAATCTTTCATATATTGTACGTTGTGGAGGAATTAATAGTTGATGAAATTATTTATATATACCTCTCAACAACATATCGTACATATAGCGCAATTCTTTTGTTAAATGTTTACCTAGTTGAAATTAATCAGGAGTTTGCTATACAATTTCCGGTTGATTAGTCGAACAGCTGCTCTATATATTTTCTATTAAGTATCAAATGCGAGAGTCCGGTAAGTGGAGGCGGCATCTGTAGCCGCCCATTTAATTGCAGCCTCATGCTCACATTACCCGCTACATTTACCACTGCACATGATTAAAACCGGGGACTGGTAGATAATATATCACCGAACAATGAAATGCTTAAACTGCATCTTGAATTAAGAAAACGACCGCTTACAATTCCCATTGATATATTAATAATAAACGATTTAAGAGTAGCACTGTGAATCATAAATTCCACTCGTTTTATATGATCGTAACACAACAATCTGCAGCAATTGGTTATAAAATAATAAAGTTTGCTAGTTTTTCAAACAATTTCACGTGCAGACATATCAGCAATAAATTATACCTACTATTGTACAACATTTTTCGACAATGTTTAAGCGTTAAGTTGTCTTTTTGACATGCAAAATTATTTCTCGTTACAAGTAATCATATGTATTTTGACAAATTACTTTAGATGATCGATTTCTAATATTAGATATTGTTAAAACTATATTATCTATACAATAGAATTTTTGAAACAATAAAAAAATCAGTGATCTCTATAAAGAACATCTTTAATGTGCAATATTAAGTTTATATTTGCGTTTATATTTATTTGTGTGATTTTAATTAACCATATTCTCATAGAATTCCTAAAGATTAGGTGCAATTCTAAGGTACCAAAGAACACGTTAGGAATAACTGCTTTAGCATTGAGCGTTCTAATAATATTTAAGCAAGTAAGATGATAAAATATTTGGTTTCACACACTATTGGATATATCTACAACAATAAATATTACCATATTTTGGAACAAAGGAAATACTTAACGTTTTTCGATAATATTTAAGCGTTAAGGTATCTTTTCGACATGCAAAATTATTTCACCTTACAAGTAATCTTTTGTATTTTTACAAATTACGTTAGATGATCGATTCCTTATATTAGATATTGTTAAAATTATAATAAATTTATATTTGTAGAAAATATTAACTATAAAATAGAACCTTTGAAACTGTAAAACATCAATGATCTATAAAGAACATTTTTAATGTGCAGTATTAAGTTTCTATTTGTGTTGCGCAAATTTTCGCTAGAAAAATATTTCTTTGTGTGAATTTAATAAACCATTTTTTCACAGAATTTCTGAAAAATGAAGTGGAATTTTAAGGTTCCAAAGAACACATTAGAAACAACTGCTTTAGCATTGAGCGTTCTAACAATATTTAAGCAAGTAAGATGATACAATATTTGCTTTCACACATAATTGCATATATAATATCTACAACTATGAATATTACCATATTTGGTTACTATCTGTACATTAGATGCAGGAAGTTTTAGGAGTATTTTTCTAATCATAAAAAGCAATAAAAGAAATATTTTATTTTGATTTTAGACTGACACTAATTTTAAAAAATACTTGAAATAGTAACAATAATAAATGTTATAATGTATTTTAAATAACGCGTTGTTACCTAAAGTTAATGCACAAAAGTGTTTCTTTTCAACATAATAATACATTATTTTTAAATGCAAATATTATTTTTTATATTTTGAATGAAGAAATCATATCATTGCAATCCGCAGTGATATATTAATAATGCGTGGATCTGTTTAACGTTAGAACGATTTAAAAGCTGGAATAATAGTGTGGAATTAACGTGACAACGTTTTCAAGTCTCGAAGCCATTAATAACGTTTTAGATTTCTGTGTTGTGATAATATTTGGTTTGTAAATCGAGATGGTTTAGTTTAGCGTTATGTTAGTTAATCCAATTAGAGTTTCCAGCCAACTTCCAGCCTCCCCGCCCATACAGAAAAAAACTAAAAAATTAATTTATTCCGTGCCGACGTTTTCATTCATTAATATTGAAACGGCGAATTTCCTGCTCTTTGAGTAAGTAAGATGTAAAAACAGGCGAAAGGTGTTTTTACGTATTGCGAGCCGGAGCGAAGAACAAATAGTTTATAATTCATTCATTCTGACGGTTTGCTGTAGCTAAATAAAGCGCTTCCGAGGCGGCGGCAGCGTATTCTTTTTTTAAAAAACGCTCGCACTATATCCACCTAAATACCTATAACGCAAAAAACTGAAAATCGTTTTAACGTAATTGGATTATTGGAAATCACTTGAAGCAAGGCAAGCATGTTTCCTCTTACATTCCTGAACCCAAGCGGATGTCTGCAAATTGGCAACTCTTCGAGTGTGACGGATAATTTGCAGAAATCCGATTTTATGTTTGTTCTTTTCATTTTCAACAACTAAGAAAATATCGTATCATATGTTGGAAATAACATCAGCATTATCAACAAACTATATTCCATGTTTTTACAACAACACTCTTGTTTCTTAATATTCTTAATATATGAAAACAAAGCGCTTATTTATTCGAAACTGACACATTTACAAAAGTTCTACCGCACTCTGAATAATAATAATAATATTATAATGTTCTTAAAAACTTTTATATATTCATCAAAATATTGTTGTCACCAATATTGATTTTGTGCATTCAATATTAAAATATTAAATTATAGGGGAGAATAATTGGTAATTGTTGTTAAATAACAAACAACGAATAAATTGCAACTAATATACCTACTATCTAAATGACTATAAAAAATTTCCGAATTAATGTGATTCAGTATTAAAATATCAAAAAGGGCGAAAATTGCGCTCTAACAAATAAAATAGGTAAAAAGGCTACATATTGTAAACTTGCCGTTAAATATACAAAAATCACTGTTGTAGTTATAAGTGATGCCCTGTAAACTGAATACCGTATGGACCAACCCAAATATAATTCACATCTAAACCATTATTTGTTGCCTGTTCCAAATTTATATCAAATTAAGCTAAGAACGTCATTTTTTATTTCAAGAAGATGTGAAGCAATTTAGTGCAAATTATATCTTAAAATATTCAGCAATGTACAGTAGAATGCCTCTTTGTATATATATTATTAGATCTAGAAATAATTATTGCATATAGAAATAATTTGGCTTCGATTTTTATGCGCTTTCAGTTACAACAGAAAACACGAAATACTATATGCAAGGACTGCTAATTTATTTGTTGAGAAACTGTCTTCATTTAGCATTAAGTTAGCTTACACATTGTTTGCAAGATACTGATGCGTTTTTCCGATCTCTACACTTAATAATTTTTAAGATAGGCCAGATTGCGGCGTTACCCTGCTTTCCCCTAAATCATAAAATTATGTAAAGTGTATAGTCTGTATATTTAAGTAAATCATTTATTAAATGTATTTAAAAAAAAATATTTAAACGAAAAGAAATACTTTGACGTCGGTCAATTTCGCATTCACTTTGAACGCAAACTTATTCTTTGAAATAAAATCACGGTTTATAAATAAATGGAATGGGCGCTAAAATATTACGCTAAATGTTTTCTCTACTTACAATAAAACAAAACAACACACTTTTTTTGCAAAAACTGCTTGAGATGTTAATCAAACATGGAAAAAATATTGACATTTTAAGGTTTCAAAGAGCTTTCTCGTATTTCAAGCCATGTTTGATGTTTGTTCTTTTCATTTTTAACAGCTAAGAAAATATTGTGTCGTGCGCAGAGAAAAAAATTGTTGGCATTATCATCATCGTTTTGTGTGTTGTGTACACTTTTTGCCGAGTTTTTTTTTGTGCAACAATATACCTATATATATTTTACAATTTTACAAAAATCCAACCATCTATTTTTTCTAAGCTCCCAATCAAAGCGGTATGTAAAAATTACACACATTTTCATCTTTTAGTAGATGATACTTTTGTGTTATTAATGATACGTTTACACCATGCAGAAAACATGTTGGCATTATGAACATAGCAGCAGCCTATATACACGTACGTATATATTTTCCGTGTGAGAAAATTTAGGCGCGACATGCGATCGATTCGCTAGTACACATAAATTCCACACACGAGCATCAATCTTGGTGCATTCTCCTAATCTGTCACAACCTAATTTGTGGTCGATTGCTATTATTAATTTACAATATTACAAATGTAAACAGCAATCTTAATTAATTCATTAATTAATATATCTATATATAGAATAATTGCGACCGCAACCGAATTAAAATCAATTTGCTGCGAAACAAATACGCGATTCATTGTTTGTGCGAAATCAATTTCACCAACTGCGAAAACGAAACCATATATAACATTTTAATTTCAAAGAGTAGTAGGTGAATAATTTTCAACGCGTTGTAATGGATTCTCTGTTTATATAATTATTACAACTTCTGTTAAGCTGATGAATAATTATGTATATGCGGTTTATTTTAAATAATTAAATAATTTCTGATAAATATATTTTTTTCTAAAGTTCTGCTTATCTTCGAACATATTTTGCTATGCCACAAAAACGAAAAACGGTGCAGTCAATTCATGACCGCCGACCTCTTCCTGCTTTGTCCTCCGAATTGGTATCTCCAGATTTGAGGCGTTTAAGCCATTCCTAACATTGTGGTTCTCTAATTGATCCTTCGCCACAAATTTCCACCGCTATTCATACTTTCTCAAAGTGGTACATGAAAATATGGCATGAGTACCCAATAATCATTTTTATCAAAACTAAAATATTTATCAATGACATTTTTATGTTAATGATAATTTTGCTATATTTTAAAACAAATACAATTGTAAAAATAATTAAATAAACACAGTCCTTTGATAGTTACATGAGAACGGGATTGTTTTAGTGTTTCAGTATTTCAGCTCAAAGGCATTATCAAAACTTTGGATGAAGTTAATCCAAAATTAGAGTATTTCTAGAAATCAGGTAGCAACTAAGTTATGTTTTGTACAAAATATGATATGGAATGAAGATTGGCAATTGAAGGATGTGAAGAGGATAAATGTAATTGGAAATAAATGAAGATTTATATTAAATGCATTTTTTTGATTGAATTGACAGTGGAAGTAACTATGGATAAAATAGATCATTTATAATAATATTTAATGTTTTAAACTATTTTTTATTTTATAAGTTTTTAATAAATGGGCAATAAATGTAGAATAATGATTTTTTTTGTTATAGTGTAATCATTTTTAGCATATTTAATGAGTAATTTGTCTAAACTAAGTAAATTAACTCTAATCCCAAAGTTCCCAATTATTTTCCTGTTATAATTAGGTGATAAATTTGTTCCTTGTAAATAGTTTTATAGTTGATTATTATTCAGAGTAGATTACGGACCCAAATTCAAAGATGTAAGTTTCTACAATAGAATTGAATCTCTGCTTTTTATATACTCCTAAACAAGTTTCTTTACACGAAGTTAAAAGATGGTGCGTATACAATTGGTTAATTTATTTAAAGAATATTTTAGTGTTTTTTTAAATAATTCAATAAAAATACACTTGGAGGATTGCCAAATATAGAAATTAGACTGTAGTTGATATATATTTCGACTTATTTGGTCATCTTCAGAACTATAACTAAATAAATACAGAAAATAAACAAATAATGAACAAACATTTCTTGTGATAATTGCGATTTTATTTACATAAATATATGTTATCTTTTGGCCATCATATCTTTTGTATACTAAATTTAAATGTGCTACATTTCTGCCATAAAGGACTAAAGATGAACATGTGAGAAGCTTATGAAATTAGAAGAGCATCCTTAAATAAAATTCCAGTGATGAATAAACATTTGGACTTTAAACATTTCAAATTTTTAGATACTCTTGTATAATGTATTCATTTTTGTTTCTACAACTGTTTATTATTTGTTAAATTTTGTATTTATTTAGTTGTAGTTCTGAAGATGACCTAATAAGTCGAAATGTATATTAACTACAGTCTATTTTCTATATTTGTGAATCCTCCAAGGGTATTTTTTATTGAATTATTTAATACTTAAGAATGGTTCATCAACTGAACTTAATTATTCGTTTTATTATTATTTTATAATTTTATTAATTAAAATCATTAACAAAAGAAAGCAGATTAAATTATGTAATGCAGTTAATTTAATAAGTTACTATTTCTGTATAAGTAATATTAACTCGATATCTTAAAAATGAAATACTTCATACCTAGTTATTCTAATTTAACACACCATAATTAAAAATATAAAACTTCAAATATAAATAAATGAAAAAAGGGAATATAAAAGGCAGCAACGATGCGAATATCCTTTTAAAATTCATTTATACGAGTATATAAGCATAGCACATATAAAAGCATCATGCATACAGAGCAAACATGAAACATTTCTACGTTTTTTCAGCGTTGCATACAAGCACACTTTAAAAACTCATCCTCTAGCCACCGTACACTTTTTTCTATCATTAAACGCAACGGTTTGAAAATGTATGTCAAAAAATGAAATATTATTTGCAGATAGTGTAAATAGGAAACAAGCGAGCTCATTAAAATTTGTTTACAGTTTGCAAATAATAATTATACATTTAATATGCAATATCATATTTTTTTCCGTCAACATGTATAAACTAATATCTATTGACCTGTAAAATTCCAATACCAATTAATGAATATTTAAATTAAAATTCCAAATAAATAGTCTATACATAATTAGTCAAATACGTCCTATATATTATGCAAATATAACTAAATATCGCTTTTTGAATAATGGAATAAATAATAATAGTGTAATTTACAAATAAACGATAAAAATTTATTGCGCGCACATAAATTCAAGAAAAATAATTTACACATTTTATTACAATAAAATTGTAAAAGAACTATTTACTTGCGCCATCACAGTTTATTATTAAGAATTATTGAATTGCTGTAATGTAATAAATTAGCAACCACTATACATTTAGGTAATTATAAGTTTTAATTTCATTAAGAGTTAAATTAAAAACCATGTATGAAAAGTTTAAATTACAAAGTAAAATTTTATGAGGTTTTAGTGAAATTTCATTAATTTATAAAAAAAAAGTTACGAAAAATGCATTATTCTAAAAGACACTTATTTTAAGTTTGCCTTTACGACTGAAATTGTTTGTTTGTTTATTTATACTCTTTTTAATTAGTTTAATGTATTTTGTGATGCTAAAAGAGTAATTTTGCAAAAATAAACGCTTTGTTGTTTATTTAAGTAGTTTAAATTAAAATTTAGAAATGTTATAAAATGTCAATTCTTTAAACTATTGTTTATATACTCACTTATTTATTCTTTGGCAAAAAGACTAATAACATTTACTAGACGAGTATATGTAAAACTGTTATGAGGTTTTAGTGAAATTTCATTAATTTATAAAAAAAGTTTCAAAAATGCATAATTTTAAAAGACATTCATTTCAAGTTTTCTTTTACGACTGAAACTGTTTGTTTATTTATACTAATTTTAATTACTTTAATATATTTTGTGATGCTAAAAGAGTAATTTTCAAAAATAAACGCTTTGTTGTTTATTTAATTAGTTTAAATTAAAATTTAGAAATGTAACAAACTTTGAATTCTTTAAACTATTGTTTATGTACTTAGTTATTTATTCTTTGCCAAACAGACTAACAACAATTATATGTAGGTACATAGTAGTGTTTGCTAAACAATTTACTTTAAATTATCATTGTTTCGTTATGTTAGTGAATTTTGCAATATGAAAAAATTAAACATGTGAACAAAATACAGTTTTCTTGTTTCTAGTTTAATTAATTCAAATAAAATTTGGTTGAAATCAAATATTCATCGTCTTTCTCTATAATAAATTGAATAATAATAAAAATATGTTGCGATGTTGAAAATAACTCACAATTTATATTTAAATCGGAAGTGAATATAAAGTATTCTTACCCTCAAAAAACCATTCAATTGTCACGTATTTTTCATTAAAAAAATATCGATTTGCAGATTTTTTGCTGTTGAACAGCGCATAAAGAATGAGCGCAAAACTTTTAATATGAATTACATTTTTT
>JARJDW010020413.1:0-23960 GCA_030264715.1 Adinopsis sp. GC000173
GTGCTATTTGAAACAAAATAAAGAACGGGATCTTAATCTACATAAGATTAGCTAGTAAAGTACGTACGCTTTTAGCTTTACATCAATTTTTCGCAAAATGGCAGACTTGTAAAAAAAAGTTCAATTTTTGACCGAAAAATTAGCAATAAATTGTTTATAAAACAAAAAGTTGCAAGGATAACAAAAAAACCGTACGTAGTTTACTAGATAATGTTACTGTGAAGCCACAGTTAAAATTTCAAGTGGATATGTGCGATAGTCTCCGAGTACCATCGTCGCCCTATTTGAAAAATACAGTTTCGAGAAAAACGTCTTTTAAAGTAAAAAAATGCGCTCGTCGCCTGTTCCGATCGCTTCGACACTACAGCGGATTGGACAGGGAAAACATTTTTTTCACTATTCTACCGATTGAATAATGTTTTTAGGACCCTAAAGTGTACTTTAAGCAAAAAAAAAAATTCGATTTTTTGAAAATCCTAGAATGGCCTTACCCCTTAAGACACATATAATCCGAACAACACATTTCTATTACATAATTTATGTACTTTTATTAATATATCTATTAAAATTTGCAGCAATTTAAAAACATTAATTGATATTGAAACGAATAAATTACTTATACTATATGTGGGTGTACGCGGGGGTATGTGGGTAAACATTAATAATTAGCGGCGCCCAAAGAAATTTAATTAATATCGCATTACATTTTTGGCGAACATACTTTATTAGCAACAACGCAAAAAAATGGTTTGTAAATATTACAGAAGTATACGTGCGGGAAGAACAAGCAATTTCATACACACATGCAACCTAAAGAATTTTAAAACCTCTGCCAGTTTTAATTAGCCAGCTTCACTTTTTCCTCTTGTTGTCAGTTAATACGTGTGCGCTTATTTAGGTAGATCTTATTCTAGTAATAAGTATTTCACGTGTCAAAAAAATACACGCGGTAATTATCTCAAGTGCAGTAAAAAGCTATCTGTCTAGTATTCTTATTATTTTTCGAGTGTGCACACATTTATAAGAGTAAGTGAAAATAACATTCTTCATGTTTTATTAACAAGCCCAAAAGAAAAAAAAATGATATATGTGAGTTATAGAATGAATTTTTAGCGACTTCATTACGCACAAATGTAAAAATGTCAAACAACCAAGTAAGTGCTTAAAATTAAACATTGTTTGTTCAGTTTGCGAGCTTTATAAGCTTCAGTTGTTAAAATGCGTCACATTTCAATAAATTAATAAAATTACATGTTTTACTTTTGACATTTAAAGATGTTTACACAAATTATCAATTATTTTAATGATGTTTTTAATAAGAATAATTAAAACAATTTGTTTACTTGGCTTCTGAATAAATACAGTAATTTCTAATTGATGCAAATCTTCTGGTAAATTAGCAAACTTTAATCCATATCACTGCTAATTAATACAATGTTTTGTTATTTCTTATAAATCATTTGCGTATTTTCATAGTGCCCTAAGTCCCAAGGCTCCTTTACTCACATGAAAACATATTTTTTGGTAAAATTATTCTTCTAATCATTTTTAGTGCCTGGAACTGTTTTTTTGGTATCTCAACGTTTCTTAAATATAATTTTTTTTTTAAATTTGTCTTGCATAAAATCTTTTTGCATTTTTCTTCAGATATTTTGTTGAACTTCATCAGTATTGATGGAAAATTTAGAAAAACCACACTACTTTTAGTTTTCAAACGACATTAATGAAAAATTGAATGTTTGAGAAACGTAGATAGAATAAAAAATAGTTTGGGCCACTAAAAATGAAAATATTTCGTAAAATTTATTTCTTAAAAGCGCTAAAACTTATAATTGCTCACAGACGCTGATAAAACCCGAGACAAATTTAGTTAACGTTTCAAAAAGTTGTCCTACTTTTGTGGATTAAAGCATTAATAATGATATCCTACTGCCAAACTTATCTATTAGCCATCGCTTAATTAACTAATTGATGGCATTATTTGTAATAGCGAGTGAGAGAAAAAGAAAACAACCATCGCGCATACACACACCAAAAAAACCGATGTTATAAATGAACGCAACGCTGAAAGACGCATTCACGTCGCGTCTGATAGCATGTCCAAGCCCCCCATGCTGGAGCCTAAGAAGTAAATAGGATGCTCGGCGGGCATGCGGCGCGCCGCACAGCACGACGCCGTGTGCGAAACGAAAGCAAAACCGACGCCGTGTGCGAAACGAAAGCAAAACCGACGCCGTATGCGCTTTGCGCAACACACAGCACAACATCTCACTCACGCGGCGACTTTTTGCTTACAGATGGACGTAGTGGACGACGACGAGACCGATGGAAATTTGTACGTGGTGGCCATGTACGCTGTGCTGTCGTTCGTGTGCGTGATGGTCGTGGTGCTGCTGTTGTACGTCGCCTGCGCGCGTAAATATCGCTTGAATTGGTTCGAGAAGAATCTGCTGGAGACGGCCGATGCCAAGGAATTGGCGCACAGGTAGGATAATCCCATCAACACAATGATGCTACTTAAAATTACGGTTTATATTTGACTTTCTCTCGTATACATTGATATTGTAATGGAATTTCTCTCCGACCAGTGAAGGCATGATATGTCTGGTGCAAGAAAATCCTAAAATGCAAATTACTAAACAATGTCATGTTTTTATATAACATTTTGTAATTTAACATAATCTAATAGTCAGGAAGCGCTCGTCGGCGTGCATGAATCGACGCCGAGTAGCAGCAAACCGCCGAGCGATGGGAAATTCTGGGCGCATCAACCAAGTGACGCCTCTACTTCAGGTAAATCTTAGTATCCAAATTTTCAAAGCTAACATTTGTAAAGAAATACAGTGAAATTCTGCTATTCGTACACAATCCGTTCCTCCAGAAGACATTTGGAATAGTAAACCATTTTTTCCATAAAAACATAACCTATTTTTTTGTCTCTACTATCATTTCGCTCTATATACAATAAATTCTTTCACCAAAAAATCGTTGTAATGAGTTGTATGAAGAGCAAGGCATACAAATAGTGGAATTCCACTGTCGATATAACCCTCCTAAAGACTATATTTTTCCTAGTAGATAACTTTATAGCCAATCATGTCTAAATCATAATAGAGCTTACATAACTTTTTCCCTACGAGTAGAAAACCACTGTCTCCTATTGCATTGTTCCTGCATACGCCCATCATCAAATCCATTGCAATCACTCGCCCGATCCATCTAAATGCAAATGAATTAGTAGGGGACTCATTACCGCCGAGTCCAACATCTACCGGCAGCTATCAGCCGTCGAGCGTCACCGGCGGCAGCAGCGGCGCGATCCCGATCGCCCGCAACGACCGTCAGATCGTTCTCACAAACAGCAGCCCCGTAAAGCCGCGCATCGCCTCGATGCAGGCGAAATTGGACCACACCAAGATCGATTCGTCGTTGTATCAAAAGGTAAAAGCATTGTGCTATTGAAATCGCCGTGTGTGTGTATGTGTTTGGCGAACCAATTTGCGCATTGAATGTATTTGTTTAGGAAAGCCCCGGCGAACCGGAAGATATACGTGGCTCGGTTCATGTGACATTAACGTACGATCCGATTGCTGGCATCTTAACCGTACGCTTAGTTGAGGTAAGCACTATTTATGTATTTACGTAAAGTAGATTATTGTTATTTGGTCTACTATGTTTATATGATAATGCTTTAATATCCCTTAAATACTGTATAATCGTCGTGAGATAACTCAAGTACAAGTGTAGTATTTAACCATAAAATTTATTACACATATTAATTAGGCCTAAAATTTTGCGTACTTTAAACAATGCATTTCATTAAAAATATATAGCCTATGCAGAAGAGCCCAACTTTCAAAATGCTTAAGTTTTGCTGTTCTCTTTAGATATTTTTGACTTTTCCATTAAAACACTTCAAGATTGTTGTCAAATTTCTTTGAAAAATGTAAAGAACGCAAAAAAGTTATGGAAAATGCCAGAGATCAAAGAAAAATCCGAATGGAGCCGCCGAAAACTTCCAACCAAGTACAAATCTATATACAATTTAATATTTAAGGAAAGTGATGATACTAAACAGTAAGTTGGCCACCGAGAATTACTAGAAACATCACCAAAAATGCACTGTATGTGATTGTTATTAATAATCAAAGTTAACACTGGATGAACAACTATAAAACTGTATAGTTTGTAAGACAATTCAAAATCATTGTTAGCTTTCACAAGAATACACATTATAAATCGCCGACAGGCTATAAAAGCTTGCATGATGTTATACAAGATATATAAATAATTTTCGCAATTTGAAACAATGTTAATATCTGCCTAAAACAATAATTCACTGCTTACAACCATCATACAATAAAGATTTGTTAACACAATTAGAAACAGCCGCCTTACTTGACTCATCTATTTTTCGCAAATTATACAACATGTATAGTTAAAATGTTGCTATAGTTACAAGTTCATAAAATATGCCAAAAGGTAAATGTAAACCTTTTTGGATTAGCTTCATGTCGCTACTTCTTAGCAATAGTGATGCACACAAAACACGAATAAATTTGGGTTATTTCATGCAAAGGTCCAATATATCAAATATTTTAATACACAATATCACTTTCACAAGTGTATAGTTTTACATAATGGAAGAGAAATTGAAAATGTCAGCATCGTTAACACCAACAGAAAGGAAAATAAGCTGTTCTGGCAACCTTAATATATAACATAAATGTAAATACATGTTTCAGCGGAAGTAACATTATAGATTTGATTGAGTCGCTGAACTATTTTAAAACTTCATATTGCAATTTCTAAAAATTGTGATTGCATTACTCAAATGTAGTGATATCATACTCTCCAGTATATAACAAAATATACCAACTACTTCAGATACAAAAATTACTCTCAATTACTTCTTATTAAAGTCTTGCCTAGATAATAATTTGAATTTGTAGTTTGCCAGTATAGATAGCTTTTTACATCTTATTAGCGACTTATCATCATAAAAATGTATCCAATTGAGTGAAACGATGTAGTGAAAAATAACTCACCGAACAAATTCCATTAAATAAATCCATCTCGGCACAATGATAGTATTATTACCAGGTATTGTCTGACGCTTTCAATGTAACCTTTCGAAAATATAATAGTATTTTCTTCTGAAACGAAAACGAGAAATGGCAGCTAAAAGAATTCGCAGCAAAGGTATAAAATATAAATGCGTTCCAAAGTTGCAGCGCTTCTAAATCACTCGATTAATGAATTATGCACCTTACATTTGAGCAAGCTGCTGATCTATTACTAAAAAATGTGTTAATCATAGGTCTAGATGTGCTATCGTTTCATTTGTTACGTTTAGAGTTCGGTAAATTAACATATTTGAGGTTAGATTTTAATTGGTAAATCTGTGGAACGTTTTGAAGACTTCCAATTTAATTAAATAATTTGATTGCAGATATTACGACTTACCTACCGTTTTATTTATTCCACCTGTGCAGCTGGTAGTTCTAAATATCAATAATTAATTAACGATGCTCAGCACGTTTCATCGTGTATGTTGATCAGAATCCAATATAAGCCTTCCCATCTTATCAAATATCAGTTGAGGTTATGTTCAATTAAAAATTATTATTTGGTTGGCGTTCTGATAATTATAAAAGAAAATTATTTTTTGTAAAAACCTTATCGGCATTTGTTTACATTTAAATGATTATTAAAGGTTTCTTGTTTTTATTCCACCCCCATATTTATATTTATCAGGTAAATATATTATACAACACTGTAACCTTTAAGATTTAATGCTTCATAAATATAAACAACAAAATGTGGATTTAATAATACATAGTATATAAATTACCTTCCTCTCGTATTTTATCATTTTACATTCCGGTTGCAAACATTTCAATACACACAAGGTTTCCATAAGATAATATTCCATTTTTTATACAGATATTTAAATTCAGTTTTTTACAAGAAGTAAAAAATGGACCAGTGACTTCCAAACTGTGAGGTGAAATTTTAGTATAATAATAAGGCACACGTCAAGTGTAATTTAAATGTTCGAAACGAATACAACAACAGCATCAATAAGTCTGTATCTCAATTACACCAAAACATTAGCTACTGACTGAAGGTAGACGTCTGCTATAAACACCAAAATATAAATTGCAATATATTAGATGAGACGAACATGGAGGCTAATACTTTATATGTCTAAGAGTCTTATTGTCTCTACCAAGGCAAATATCAAAAGAATATAAAAGTCGAGTCTACACTCTGCAACTACAATTGGAGAACTTATTGCTTTTATAGAAATATTCCAGAGTTTTTAAACAAATTGATATTTTTGGATGGATAGATAGCAGTAAAGGTTTAATTAAATCGTTGAGAAGAAACTAGGTTAGTTTTGCTTTAATTTGATATATAATTTACTGTAAACAATGTAAATTAAATTGTTATAGGGTCAACAAAATCCCCTTCGACCTAGTTTTAATGATTTTTTTACATGAGAGTGATAGTAAATCGTATACACATGTTTGCACAACCAAGCACCTCGTAATATAATATATAGTAGAATATAGATGTTTTGTTAAAAATATAAACAAGTATGTTTTTGCGTAGTTTTTTATATATTATGCAAGTATTCGATATACGTTCAATTTGGTCTACGACGTGGCTATACCCCCCCATCTAATTATTTAATCTAATAATAATCTAATAACTAATTACAAATGTTCATGTATATTTAAGACCTTTGACATTAAATTTACAACTTTTGGTCAGGAAAGTCGTTAGTTAATGTCGTAAGGTACAGTTGGGTCACAATTATAAGAAAACAATAAATCAACCCTCTCGGACAAACAGCAATAAATCGAACTATAGTACTTATTAGTTTACAACGCTAAAAAGGTCTTTGCAAATTTGTACAGCTATGAGGGAGAAAAATTAGGTGAAGACCTTTTTAACGTTGTCAACTAATATAGTTATTGCTACTTATCTGAATAGGTTGATTTATGGTTTACTTATAATTGTAACCCGACTTTACCTAGGTGTCCTAGGTGTATGGAAAGCCAGTATCTGCAGCTTTTGACAGTCTCTATTTAACGTATGTATTAGATTTGTTATGAACTTTTCCTTTGTTTTACAATATTAAAAACCAATAATCTCACTGCAAAAAAAATTCATCGATTTACATATGTATATTTGTCATATTGAGATCCTAAATTAATATCTAGTTTTCCTCGAAAGCCACAATGAAAAGAGATATTGCGTTTTAAGTTAGGAATAATTACTTTTTACATCAAATTTAAAACGGCAATCGCTAAAATAAAATGAGAGCTAGTGAGCGCAATAGCATATTTTATCAAACAATAGAGAATTATTTCTGTTAGTGTTTTTATATCCCCATTAATATACTGTTATATTAGCTAGCTGGTTTAAACCACTATTATAATATCTTATTAAATTAAGAATATTCATTAACAATCATCCTGTATTTGGCATTTCTTCATTATCTCAAATAAATTGAAAGATCGCTACGATGCAATTTCAATATAAAATACATACTCCTCTCACTTTCCTATTCACCTATTACCATATTATATATTTATTATTGCATAAATCTAACGCAATTACATTCAACGATATATACTTCAATTAAGCTTAAAGCAGGTGCTTTTATTTATCTTGAAGATGTTAGTATTACAACGGTCGTCAAGCGCTGAAGCTCATAAAAAAATTAATTAAAATGATAGTATCTACGCTGTCTTGTACAGCTAGCTATTATTAGATAAGATCGAGATTGAGGCCTTCACTGCTGCTGCTATATCATACAAAAAGTGATGGATCTGTTTTGAAGCTTTTCCTAGGAGAAAACCCACACACATATAGAACGCAATTCATTTTTATCGAGTTTAAGGGATATTAAATGCGTATACTAGATGTTGAAAGATGAAAGATTTACACCGCCGGTTTTGTGCACACACAGGCTCAAGATTTGCAGGCGCGCGATTTCAGCGGAACCGCCGATCCGTACGCAAAAATTCGTCTTCTACCTGACAAGACGAACGTGTGGCAAACGAAGATACACAAAAAGACGCTGAATCCAGGTGAATGCGCCGGTGCTTAGCAGCTGGAATAAATGAATGTAGTATGAATGGGATTTGGAAGATTAAGATCACACAAGCAGACCAGTAAAACCATATTTTTTACAATAATCTGTATTGGACCACGGTCGATTTGGCGACAGGTACATTTAAGTTTTGCTGCAAGAGAGTTTTAGGTTAAGTTAAGAGAAAGAAAGTGTTAGGTTAGATTAGATGTTATGTGATTATAAATACCTTCACAATTCATTTCTAAAGATTCGTTATTAGATATACTAGCTCGTTCAATCAAGATCGCGTTCATCCGTGGTCGTGTTCATTCCTAATGTCTACCAAACTCAGTACGGTTTTATTGGTCTTGCTCGTCTGATCTCAATCATCAAACTCCCATTGATCCAACCATCAGAATAAATCTAACAATTTTTCTATTTGCAGTGTTCGATGAGGACTTTGTGTTTGAGGTGAGAGCGGCGACGCTCGGCCGACACACTCTGGATATCCTTCTCTACGATTTCGATGCGTATTCGCGGCATCATAGTATAGGCGGTGCACAGTTTCCGCTCGCACACATCGATCTCAGTGAGAAGGCCGACCTGTGGCGGACGCTGGGACCGCTTGTCACTCAGGATCCAAAAGTGGACTTGGGCGAATTGATGGTATCGCTGGCGTACTTACCATCAGCTGAAAGACTGACCGTAGTAATAATTAAAGCCCGCAATTTGCGCGTTGTAGACGACACTAGAAACAGCTCAGGTAATAAAATTTACTACTATATGTTTTCTTTGATATCTCTTGGTTCTCAAAAAGTCGATTCAAGCAAAGTGATTTGATTAGCTTTAACCGTACAATTATAAAATTAGCAGATATTAAGAAATTTTGGTAAATAACGTTGATCTTAGCGCTTAAAATAGTTTAGAACATAAAATTTTAGGCTTGTCGACAATTGATGCAACCATTCGACAAGAAACTTTCACCCCAGTTTTAATTAAAAGTTTACACCGTTTGTAAATTATTCATTCTATGTACAGGTAAGAAATATAATGAAATTCATCTAACCAAAAGTAAGAAAACATGAAAAAAAACTTGTATTACAGAGGCGAATCAATAAAAGGTGAGCGGATTACATTTTCTCGCTGATTCATTAGCGGAATTTTTCATGCTCTTAATTTGCAATGCGCTTGTAGGAAAGATTTTTCGCAAAAATGTATAAAATCGAAAGATTATTACTTTTAAACGTGTGAAGGTTTATGTCAACTGCGGTGTTCAATTTATTTGATGGGTTTCACTAATATTCTTCAATTTAAAGTTAAAATACAAATATTATACAATTATTGCTTTCAAATTTATACTTAATGTATCTAATTTCATTGCTTTTCTTATCTGTAAACAAACTCTGAATAATCTCCAGTTGAAATACGTGAACGCGAGATGTAAAACCATAATAAATGTCAAAGTATTATAAGAAAACCACCATTTTACTCAAAATCATTTCCGTTTTTTGTCTGACAGATCCCTATGTAAAAGTTTGTCTCGTGCAAGGTTCGAAGCGCATCAAAAAACGCAAAACGGGCGTACATCGCAACACCGTTTGTCCTGTCTTCAACGAAGCGCTCACCTTCGACATCGACAAGGAGACGCTGAAAAAGTGCTGCGTCGAGTTTTACGTGATGCACGACAGTTTGCTCGGGGCCAGCGAGACGCTCGGTAAGAATTCGCCATTAGCACCCTTCCAGGTTGTAATAGTTTATCCATGCTCTGTAGGCAAATGTAAGGTGGGTAAGACGAGCGACTGTCGCGTCGAGGAGAAGGAGTTCTACCATCAGATGTTGCACAGCAAGACTGCGACCGCACAATGGCTCACATTGTCCGATCATCGTGCGCATAAATCACGAAACGATTCCTAAAAGCAAAAAAACCAAACAAACATTCGCGCGTTTGCAATAAAATAGCAATGATTTTTTTATTAATACGTTAATTACACTCAACAAGCGATCCATTTACAAAATCAATCATTTATGAATGGACTTGGAATTAATTGCAAAATACGACGGGCCAGGCAAATTTAATTCCCGGAATCTGTGTGTAGTGATGCGGTGAAGCTTTCGTATTCCAATTGAATTATTACTTATTATTCAAACAATAAGGCTGCTCAATTTTTTATAAATGCACAAATGAAATTCCCAATTTAATCATTTAAAATGATCTTTGGCATATGCTGCACCTCCACTTTTCATTCCTGACGATAATCCATCAGTTGACATGAACTCATTATTATTAAACAAAATAATAATAATTGTACGCATAAAGATAAACTTCGAATTTTTCAAGTTTTGTTCGATAAGCAACCATTAATGAAAGAATTTTTGAAGTTATGTTTCATTTAATAATTAAGGGTCAATTTCAGTGGTCGAACGGTTTATCGAAAATGAAAAATGGAGATATATACTGAAGATCATTTTAGATGATTAAATATATTTTTATTGAATGAAATTTCACAAATATTTTTAATTTTACTTTCATTGTCGCTGCATCATAGTATTGCTAATATTGCTCACGGTCTACGAATACTGAATTATTCTTTCACACCCTCTGAAAGTATATGCTTTATCATTTAAACATCCCATTTGCGAGCTGCATATGCCCGCGTTTCGAAAAGGGCATGTCTATGAAAATATTCCGTTGCAACATTAAAACTTAAAATTTCATCGTATGTCGATATGCGGATGCAATAATACAACTTCTATATGTCGCCTAGTGTATTTTACGGGCTATAAGACGTATGCACTTATTTTTGCAGAAAATTGTCTCCAAAATGATTTCAGTTTTATTTTTGTATTATTGCTGTTTTTAAATTGTTTGCAAATTAAAGTACGTAAAATATGAAATATAGCCACATAAAAAACCTTTTTAATAGTTTGCATTCAGTGTTTTTATACACAATGCACAGCAAAATATTAAAAACCAGTTACATATTTTTGTTTTTCACATCCTGTTATTCGAGTCTATAAAACAAAACATACAATTAAAAACAAAATGTTTTGCTTTGATTGATACTATAACAATAAATGTTATATATTTTTATAAAAGTAACAATAATTTAAACCAGCATAAGCTCTAATTGGAAACGGTTAATTATTTATAAACAAGCAACCACCACACACTGATTGTAATCAAATTGTTGAAAAAAAATCCGGGAATTTAATTGTAATAAAATCTACAGATCATTGCTATCTTATTATAATATGCAACATTTATGCAATTATGAATTCAGCTACAGTTTTAATTTGCATTTAATGAATTTTAATTAAAAAAACGGAACCATATGTGAGGATGCATAAATGTCAAGTGTCAATTTTTAATGTAACATAAGCATATTCCTCAAGCATCAAACAAAAAAAAACAACAACTCCGCGCTTTTTCGTACTTGTACATACATAGAGAAAACGACCAAGCGCCGTCGCATTGATTTTATTTCACATTGTTATGAATTATCGTAAAATCAGCTGAATATTCATTTCTATGCTAATGTCACGACGTCCATATTAACGCTTATCAACTCAAAAAAGATGTAACTGAATATGAACAAAAAAAATCAAACTATTTATCTAATGTATGTATGTATATTAAATGGATAAAAAAAATATTTTATGATACTCGTTTCACTTGTTGTATACATAATAAGAATATATTCTAATTATATATTAAAAATATACAATAATTGACCAAAAGCGTACATCAATGTAAAAAATCCTGTCTTCTATGAAGAAATGAAACTGTAGAACTCGTCTGTATATAATTAAAAATAATTAACTAACTGATTGATATGCAAGCACGATGTCTAGCAAATTTACAGAACAATAAACACTAAGCAACTAATAAATAATTAAAACTTAAAATTATCATTCAAGTTAAATGTTTTTAAGAAAGACTGCATTTGCCTGAATTCTCAATGAAATTGGTTGTACAAGGTAAAAAGTAGTGTATGAGATGTAATTCGCAGTAAAAATAAAAGTACGCTAAAATGTAACTTTTGTTACATACAATATTTATGTTTTGTTCTTGAGCACTTAAATATAATAAGAAATAATAAAATTGACTAGCTGAAAACTCAACAAATTTCCTGCATTTTGTCATAACAAAAATTAATTCAATTAATTGATTCAATCAAAAGAAAAAATGAAATTGGTTGATTTTAATCACAAATTATTCCTGCTACTACACCTACTTTACTATGTATACCTTTGTTATGTAAAACAAAATAACTCAAAGCTATAACTTCACATGATGTAGCGTGACAGGCTCTGGTTTAAATAAATGTCTTTTCTTGTGAGACACATAATTTATCTATCACCTAACTTTGCTACGATTTAAAATGTCTCAAGCTTAAATCTAGATTTGCCGCTTCTCCTAAAACGCATTTGTGCGTTTTTCTCACTATGCGACCAGCACTTGTCTTACTTTAATTTTAAAAAATTACGTACATTTTACTTAAAAATTAAATTAATTAAAAGTTTGTTTTATATATAAAACACGTTGCACACTAAAATTAAAACCAAATCCAGCTAGGAACAAAATGAAAAATAAAACTTATCTATAATTCTATATGTGATGACTGTAAATTGACTAGACAAGTGCGCATTGAAATTGAACTTAAAACACATATATACAAAATAAAACTAAATGTAAATGTAAATTCTAATTTAAAATAAATAAATTATCCTATGACTGAATCACCTTTTTGATGTCTATAACAAAATTCCCTACCAGGAAGTGCACCTAGCTTGCACGGTGTACCTTGCCGTGTATTCGCCGCGCAATCATTTCTTAAGGACAGCGGTGTGCGGCTTCTCGAACGCGTAAATCCATTGCGTGAGAGAGGCGGCGTCGGCGAGGCGTAATCAACCACGTTCGCCTTAACGTACCTCTGCCGATGATACGACGAGCTAATCTCGACATTATCATCGTACTCAGAGTGATTGAAATCGCTGTGAACGCTATTGTTGTTGCTGTGATTGCTATGTTGGCTATGTGTCGGACTCGGATTGCGTTGCGGCGTGAGTTTTTGTTTGATCCATGGAAGGGCTTCTTTTGCTTTTTGACTACGCACTATAGTTGCTAACCCAAAGAATAATGTTTGTACTGCAACAAAATTGTGATTACATTAAATTAATTAAATCAAACATGTAATTTAGTGGTCTGATTCTACTTTTATCGCTGTATTTTTTATTATGATACTTTAAACTAGTCTCGAACGCAAAGAGTTCATCTTCGATGTTTATGATTTGTAAAATAAAACAGAACTGCAATCAACATCGTCTAATTAAACAAGTTCTAAACTTTCTTAGCTACTGAATTCTCAGACATTTAGCAATTTACTAAATGTATGAACAAACTATGTACCTATATAGAACATTGTGCACCTAATATCTTGACTAACATCTGCAACAGACATCTAATTTAAAAAATTTAAAAGACCCGAACGAAACCATCAAAAATGCAATTACTACTACCATCTTGTGAGCGGTTACGCCAACCAAACCCCACTAACCTGTAATGAAAACTGCAAGCGTCGCCGCCAAAGTAAGCGCATCCACCGCCTGTTCGAACTCGTAGATGCTCAGCAACAAATTCGCCGGAATAATAAAGATCACCGCCAAGCGTGTGCTCGTTCGAGCGCCAACAAACGCGCACGCTATCATCCCGACCAGCAGGAATGCAACGTGCCACAGCGTAAAATACAGCCGCTCAATCGCCTCGTCGGTGCCGCCCAACGAGGTGGTAATCCAAGCAAGGCGATCCTCCAAAGCGGTCTTCGTCCTATCGACAAGTGTAACTAATGAGTGAACGGTGGCGTTCACTTCTGCCAATTGTTTAAACGTTGCAGCGTACTGACGATTAGCCAATTCGGTTTGTTTAATCAACATGTTCGATGTATCTTCCAAGCGCTTAAAAATGCTTTGAGCATGCTTCTGTATCTTAATGAGATCCTCCTGCAATTCGCGATGATTGGTCTCAGTCTCTTTTGATTGATTCTCGATTTTGTGAGCGGCATTGTCGAGTTTTTCTTGCACATTCCGTGTAAGCTCGTCCAATTGCGCCTGACTCTCAAGTATAAGCTGCTTTTCCTGGGCTAGTTTATTGATATTATCTTCGACTTGCATTTGCCCAAATAGTTGAGCCCGATGTAAATCTTTCTGTTGCTCAGACAGTTCCTTATGTCCCTCGCTAACTGCATTCAATGTATTCTGCGCGATGTACTGTAAATGTTCCTGATCCTCAGCTATTTTCCCTAGTGTATCGATCTGATTTCTAGCTGCATCCATTAATCGATTGACGGTATGCTCAGTTAATCCCCTAAATTGCGATTGTCGTACTGTGAAACACACAGCTCGAACCCGATTGTTCATTAGATGGTAGCTGTTCCACGTGTTCCCGTCCATGTTTATCGTGCATTCCTTAATGCTCATTTGCTCCGTGCAGGGATACATCGGACGACCTTCCACATATGACTGGCAGTTTAGTAGGTGTACCGCCATTTTCGACACCATCTCATCGTTCATATTATGGCAATCAGATTGCAGCTTTAAAACTACCTAGAATATTTAAGTTCATTGGTATTACAAGATTATGTTTAGTATTTTTGGAATTTTACTCTATGCTGGCACGAGTCCAGCTCGGAAACGGCGACGCCAGTCAATTTAATAGCATTCTCCAGGAATTTGGTGTCTTGCAGGGATACTTCGTATGGGATTTTATTGTCGAACCCTTCCAGCGCCGTTTCCTCCTGTTGCACGCTGAAGTATGAACGCACACTTTCCAGATAATCACTGATACCTCCATGTGAGATCGTTGTATTAATTAAAACTATAAAGATTTGTACTATGTTGCGCTTATTGACTAACATTGTTATTTTTAAAGTAGCTGGCAAGTGTGTGTTACATAAATAAGTCCGTTGAGATTTTGATTTTGAACTAAGCTGGAGAAACGGTTACACATTTTTTGACATCACACAGAACAAAACATTCCAGCGGCTCCCAACAAGTTTACACTGGTTATTGCATTACAACATGCAAGAAAGAAATATTCGAAATATTCTAATGTTTGTTTACTTATTACACGAGGTCACACGAATTGAGTTAAAGCAGCAACTAAAAAGTATTGTAGACATGAATAAATTTCATATGTAATAAATGTATAATAATAAACGTAATAAATATAAAGATTTATAAATTTTATTCATTTCATTATACATTTTATTTTATCATATAATTTATAAATATAGATTCGTTAAACTTCGGTTAAAACACAAAATTACTAATTAGAAATAAATTTTGACACCAAATTAAAAGACTTATTGGTAAATTTAAAACATCTAAATACAAGTTTATAAAAAATCAATAAAAGTAAAGTACTCGATTTCACGCAATTGTAATTAACATAATTTATTAATTAAAACATCTAGAGATTTCCACTAGGCTCTACTAAGATTTTACCAACTTAATTTTATTTTTAGTTTGGCAAACCTGCATAAAGCGTTTTTCAATTGTTGTTTGCGTTGTAAGCCTTGCGTTTAATCTTATTTATTCTGATCAACCAGAAATTTAATACATTATTAATCCAATAATGAACGCCATACAATTTAGCACAGAAACCTTGGTAAGTTATTTCATTGTTTATCTAGAATGTATTATGAAACTTTTTTTATCAGACCAACAAAGCGATGAAACAAGCTACAATGTCAATTTCTGGTTCTATAGTTTATACAAAGCTAATGATACGTCTATCAGTTGTTAACATACTTTACAACCGCATTAAATTTGGTGATGAGGCTTTTACTAAGCACAAAATGGGTGATTCAAACTATATGACGGTGAATCGAAAGATCAGTAAATCACATGCGTTATTCTCAATGCATCATTTGCTTCGATGCGCTGCTGACGAGATCGAAAAGCGTTTTGTAAGATATAATATTAGTATCAAATCATATTTTCAACTAATATATATTACAGCTAAAGCAACTGTATCTAGTATTGTTGGATAAAAATTCAAAAAACATCCTCGAAAAGTATCAATTCCAAATTACATACGATCCTGCCGATGATGGAAAGTTAGTACAACTTAAGTAATAATTTATAATGAATTATTTGTTACTTATGTATTTTAGAGTTATGCCGAGAGGAAGCGCAGTCATTAAAATGACTGCAGATTTTTTTGATGGAATTCATAAGCTAAAAGAGATAGCAATGCTTAACTTTGATGAAGTGGAATTTGGACTGCAACTTATTACCAATGAAAGTACGTTAATGCATATTTGTAAAATAATTATTAAACTACAACTAATTTTTCTAATAGTCTTTACTTGATCATAGTAATTTAAATTTTAAAATATTTCTGAATGTCTTAATTACTATCTTAGATACGCCCAGTTTTTACGCCCCACAATGCTTTCAATCTGGTGCCTTCCTTGACCAGAAAAACGATATATCTGAGTATTTCTTTTTGGGGAGCGTCAACACAGGATATCACAAGTTAAGCGTAGGTTGTTTTATGTCACAAGATGAAGCTTCAGTTGAATCGGTATCCATATTATCCAATGATGAACCCACCTCTAAGAAAATCAGATCAGCCAGTTCAGTTAACGGGGGAACTACTGAATGTGGTAATTATTAATATACCTATTATTGATTTAGGTGTACGATCTTATGTTATTATAGCAAGCACACTATTTCCCTCTGATGATGAGAATGTCGTCTTTTCCTGTACTTGTCTGTTCAATAGACCGTTTGAAAAGGTACAACTCATTCAGTGTAAGTCTTGTTTGGTCTATCAACATGCACCATGCCAGGGATTTCTGTGGGAAGATCAAAAATTAACTTACAATTGCTTGCATTGCACAAGTCAAGAGAAACTAGAGTTGCCAAAATATCGCGAAGAGGACTTTAAACTAACTGGAAAGCGTTTTCTTATTAAATCGTCCTTAAGGTAAGTACGGTACTAATTATGCAAGAATAATTCCAACATTTTTTATCACTTAAAATGCTCTTCAATGATAATTTTATGTTTATCTTAAAGCTAGAAAATGTTATAGTCGTATTTTTCTGCGTTATCCCTATTTAGAGCACTGCAGTTTTGCTATTGTACAATCTTCCACTCATTTTCTTAAGTAAGATTTGTAAGTCGCAATTTGCTATATTCAAACAGTTTCTTATAGAATTAGAATAAAGGTGTTCGCAAAAATTTTCAAACAGAGTTTTAACTTATAAAGTCTATAAGCAGCAGTTGGAAAAAGAGAAATCTTGATTTTGGAATTACCTTTGAGTATTTAAAAAACTTTGAAATCTAAGTCATTTTGTAATTATTCCAGATTATTTTGTTTCCTCTGCTACACATCCAATGAAGTACCCATGTACCTTTTAGAAGACATTCCGGTATCGTTAAAAAATATTTTAATGAAAATAATCAAAGAGAATGATATTTTTACCATTGACGAATCTGGCGATCAAGAAAAGTGAGTCTTTGATCGAGAAAACGATAAATTATCACACTGATTGCCGTTTTTTAGGTACACGCCAAATTTGGAGTCGATTCATAATAAGATATTTCCTCGTTTCTTTTATAAGCCAGATTCTAATGGCAGTATGAATTTAGGTGGAATTTCATACAGTGAAACTTTAAATTAACGTAAATAATCAAACAAGTGATTATGTTTAAGTTTACTTCATTTTGGGTTAAGATGCATCGAAGCAATATTTAAGTTGTTGATTATATTTGAAGTGTTCATTTTATTTTTGTTTTAGTTGTTGTATTTTTAAGAAGCGACTTGCAGATTTAAGTTTACTTCATTTTGATTTAATTATATCGAAGTAATACTTAAGTTTTTATGTTATATTTGAAGTGTTAATTTTATTTTTGTTTAAATACTTTAATTTTGTTGTATTATTAAGGAACGCCTTGAAGGCTTTTAATTCTAATGACCTAATTATGATTAATTAATTTTAGTTCACATTAGAATTGACTTTTATGTAATATTAAAATTCTTTATTACTTTAATTATAAACATTTGAATTCTTATTTGTAATAACATTCTCGAATCTATTTGCAAACTAACATGTATGTAGATATTGATTGATGTTATTAAAATTCTCAAAGTGGGAATTGATATGATTGTAGAGTGACAAAGTGGAAGCAAAAGGTAGCATAAACACTTGGTAAATAAAAAATAATTTTTAATACATATAATTATCATTATACATTTTATACAAGCTTACCACAAAAATGGATCTCGCATCCAAATCCCTTTTTATTACGGGTTCTAAATATTTGCTCTATTTGTCTGTTGATTAATCCGGCACTAACTAACAATGAGAATATACTTACATTACCACTTCTAGGTCATTATTATAAGAATTAAAAGTGCAAATGAAATTACACATTTTTTATAATATAGGTAAGCGCGTATGGGATCACCAAGCAATCGAAATATACCTATATTATTCCATTTTATGATCATATTAAATTTTTAAATCATTATTATTGCATCAAAGATGATGCAATGACAGTTAGCGTCCATGATTTTATTTTGAATTTGGCGCTTGTTTCGCATGCGCATTGGATCTATTTACTGCAAAATCAAGCAATTTATAACCTACAAACATTCGAATGCATTTGAACGCTTGCAGCTATAAACAACTCAAGTATTAAATCCTTAGGACTATAAAATGACTTCTGTTACATCTCCATCAGTCGATTTAAGCTCATATCGCGATCAGCATTTTAAGGTTTGTATTACACTCCATTTATAAAACAGTTAAACACAAGTATAATTGTAGGGCAGCAGAGCTGAACAAGATAAGCTACTAAGACTATCTTCTACACTATACGTAGGTAATCTATCCTTCTATACTACCGAAGAACAAATCTACGAATTATTTTCACGATGTGGCGATATAAAGCGTGTGATAATGGGCTTGGATAAATATAAGAAAACGCCTTGTGGATTTTGCTTCGTTGAATATTACAATCGCGCGGATGCGGAGAATTGTCTTAGATATATTAACGGTACTAGATTAGACGACAGAATTGTTCGTACTGATTGGGATGCTGGCTTCATTGAAGGAAGGCAGTATGGAAGAGGCAAAACTGGCGGACAAGTATATAAGCTTTAAATATTTCCAATAAGTAAAATTTTATTATACTTTATATTTTTTCTAGGTTCGTGATGAATATAGAACTGATTACGATGCTGGAAGAGGTGGATATGGTAAAATAGTCGCTCAAAAAATTCAACCGGAATCTCATTTCGGGCGTTAATTCATAATTTATGGCTAATAACTAATTATTTTATAATATGAATGACTGTAATTGTAATTAATTTGTGTTTATAGATGAATGAATTTGATTTGAATAAAAGAATTTATATTTAATTTTTCATGCATTGAATTGGATGGATATGATATACATAATGACTAATCTGTCATTCATGTCAAGTCAAGTCCCTCTCCGTATAAACAACGACTTGTTTTGTGTATAATGGCATAATTTAAGCAATTAGTTAAGGCAAAATGATTATTTATGCTAGTAGTGGTATAAGAGCTATAAGAACGAAGTGTTATTATCATATTAGAGACAAATAGAAGCGGGTTTTCAAAAAGTGAGGTTAGATTTAGTTTCATATAATGGTAATTTCTATGGAAATAACGAATCGCGAGTTTTGCCAATGGCTAGCACATGTCAAGTTAACGAAAATCATAGCCGTAGTTATAATATCACTCGTTTTGGTCACATTGATAACGCACAACTATCTATGGAACGTGGAACGAGATTCGAATGGGATTATTCACAGTGCACATTCACATCTAGATTTGCCCGAAGAGACCATATCGTACAAAAATGCTGATCTGCAGAATCGCATTAAGGAATCGTATCGTATTAAAGGATCCGTCATGACTGAGCTGCGCGAAATGGAACACAAACGGCAGAAATTGCAAGTGGAAATCCAGTCGTATACAAGAAACATCGAACAATTGAAAGCTGAACTAATACATCAGCAAACTGAATTAAATCGATTGAAGATTTCGGTAGAACAAGCTCAGGTAGCGCAACGTGAAGCTCTACAGCAAAATACACCAGAATTGGCTCTACCAAAACGACTCACCATCGGCCAGCTACCAACAACATATCCAGCAATAACAAAAAGCGCTTCTAGATCATGCCGTATGTACTCGTGCTTTGATCACTCACGTTGCTCTTTAACATCCGGGTTTCCTGTGTATCTGTATGATCCCGATCAGTATCCGGTAATGAATGAGGGATGGGATGTTGACGGATTCTTAAAAACAACTTTAAAGCAAGTGTTGGGCTATAATCCACATTTAACGAATGATCCAAAAGAGGCTTGTATATTTTTAGTACTTGTAGGCGAAGCACTGAAAGACACGGATGATTTGAATGATAATGCACCGACAAGAATCAATTTGCCACCGCTGGACTCGAAAGCACTGAAACGACTACCCTACTGGGGCGGTGATGGACGCAATCACATTCTGTTGAATTTAGCAAGACGTGAACTATCAGCATCGTCAGGTGATTTATTTACAGGGATTGATACAGGTACTTAAAACAATACAAGTTGTTATCAAATTTAATATTTTATGCTTTTCTAGGTAGAGCTATTTTAGTTCAATCCACATTCACCTACAATCTGTTTAGATCCGGCTTTGATTTGATTATATCGCCCGTACTCGGGCCACCGGGCGGTGATGTGTGGCAAGAATGTACAAAAATGCTTCCAGCACGACGTAAATATTTAATATCGTTCCAAGGCGAGATGAAGATTAATGCTGCTGCGAGAACTAGCGCATTTACCACCGATGACACCGAAAGTGACAAGCCATTACACTATCAAGAATTGGATAAATTTATAGTTGAGCATTTAAATGAGATGACAAAAGGTACAACGCTGGATAAGTTTCATTTCGAGTTTGAATGCAATCCTGCCAGCGACGATAATTTGAATACAGGCCCGCAGGATTGGGCGCTATGCGGCACCGACAGCTCACGTCGTGCCGTTTTACGCGAATCAACATTCACGCTTATTTTTGCACCGGGCACTTCCGATCTAATATCGACCACATTACTGCAAGCAAGAGTATATGAAGCGTTACGTTCCGGTGCGATACCTGTGATTTTGGGTGGCGATCAAATTCGGCTAGCATACGATGAGGTCATACAATGGCGACGCGTGTGCGTATTTCTACCGAGAGCTAGAGTAACTGAAATGCATTTCGTGTTACGAACTATACCTGATAATGATATTTTATTAATGCGCCGGCAAGGACGTTTAATTTGGGAGCGATATTTAGCGTCGGTTCAAAGCACTTTGGATACGATTGTTGCTGTATTAAGGGATCGATTGAATATACCGCCATTACCTGTGGATACAGTAGCAGCGATATCTGTTTTCAACGATACGTTTCAACCTATTCAGGTGATTGTAGGCTTGGATACAGAACAGGATGAGAGTTTAGGGCCGTTGGAACCGCCATATAACAGTCCAGCATTTAAGCGGAATTTTAGTTTGTTATTAACACAAGGTCATGAAATTTGGAATGATTGGGGAGATCCATTTAGACTATATCCAACACTACCAATGGATCCATTATTACCTTCAGATGCAAAGTTTGAAGGATCAGGACGGGGTTTTAGGCCTATAGGTCAGGGACAAGGGGGTGCTGGTAAGGAATTCTCAGAGGCTTTAGGCGGCAACACTCCCAGAGAACAATTTACAGTCATGCTGTTAACATACGAACGCGAGCAGGTTTTGTTAGATTCGATTGCGCGCTTACGTGGCCTACCATATTTAAATTCAGTTGTTGTAATTTGGAACTCGCCGAAATCACCCAGTCCTGAACTGCGCTGGCCGGATATAGGCGCGCCGCTACACATCATCAAAGCGGCTAGAAACTCATTAAACAATCGCTTTCTTCCGCTGGAAAATCTACAAACCGAGGCGATATTGTCGGTCGATGATGACGCTCACCTACGCCACGATGAAATCCTATTCGGTTTTCGCGTTTGGCGCGAACATCGTGACAGAATTGTCGGCTTCCCTGGACGGTATCATGCGTGGGATGTTAACACGCAGAGCTCGTGGCTGTACAACTCGAACTACAGCTGCGAGTTGAGCATGGTGCTGACGGGTGCCGCTTTCCTCCATCGGCATTATTTGCATTTATATTGGAAATGGTTACCGCAAGCGATACGTGATAAGGTCGATGAGTACATGAACTGCGAAGATATTGCAATGAATTTCCTTGTGAGCCATGTCACACGTCAGCCACCGGTTAAGGTTACTTCACGATGGACGTTTCGATGTCCGGGTTGTCCACAGAGTTTAAGTGAAGACGATACACACTTTCAAGAGCGTCATAAGTGTATTAATTTTTTCGCACAGGTAACTGATTAGTTTTCTTCATATTTGTATTAGGCATTTTCTATTTCTACGTTAAAACTTGTTTGAAAATGAATTCTGCAGTTAAAAAATCGAAGAAAGCAAAATGTTGAGAATTTTCATCTTTAAAATTAGTTATAATAAATATTATATACCGTATTAGGCGAATTCAACGCGTCGAAGAATTAAAAAAAAATGAGAAAAAATGTTTTAATATCTTTTTAAGAATTATTGAAAAATCAATGGAAATGAATTAGAACTCAAGTGAGGTATCTTGCAAGTTGATTGCAGCCCTTGAATGTGAAAACTTCTTAGAAAAAATCATAATTATCCGTATTCGGCCGCTAATCATAATGTGATATCGACATTGAATATTTGATATACTAATGCTCGCATTTAAAGCGAATTATGTTTTTGAAATTGGTAATTCAGACACTGGAACGCTACTTCAAAAAAGTAGCGACATTATTTGTATTCGATTCTTTTTAGACAAGTTCTCGTTACTTAAACAGTATCGCGTTACTTTTTTATACCTTCAAAGTTACATTTATAAGTAATTTGTTATTCCTGATTTCCCTTCTTTATGTACAACATAAATATCAAAAGATAACACACTACTTTTCAAGTGACGAGTACTTGTTTAAAATGTACTACTATTAAATACAAATAACGTCTATATTTTTACCTCACGTAGAATTCGCGTAAATACGGTATTCCACAAGTGTAAACTTGGCTCATGATCAATAATTTCCTATTAAAATATTAGAAATAGAAAGTGAATTTCTCCACACCACACGATATTTGATAACTATTTATTAATAATAATTGTAATTTTAGGTATTTGGATATATGCCATTATTGAATACGCAGTACAGAGCAGATTCCATATTGTTTAAGACACGAATACCTCACGATAAACAAAAATGTTTTAAGTTTATATAAGATGTATGTTCCTCTGCAAGTTTCAAGTAACCAGTAACGTGATTTTATTTAAATATACATACCCCACCTACCTAGTGTGCTACGAAAGTTTTATTTTTTGATTGGATGGATTTTCATTAATTTTTAAGGCATGTTTACTTTAAGAATTTTAAATATTATGTTAAATAATTTTATCAAATTTTAACTCTTACTTTAAGAAGCTAATTTTAGATTTTCAACAAAAACTGAGAGTTAGTTGTGATATCAAAAATAGAACTAGGTTTAAACACAATATTTTATTTTGGCAGTGATTTTATTTAAAATACGTAAACAGATTTTTACGAAAACTTTCGTAGTCCGCTATGCAAAGCATTTTGTATCAAAATATATGTCATTGTAAATAATTAAGTTTGATGCATATTAATTGACTGATTATGTACGTAACTCGTAAGTTAATTTATTTGTAAATATATTATTTTTAACAAATGTTA
>JARJDW010020415.1:0-17071 GCA_030264715.1 Adinopsis sp. GC000173
CTAATACCACAATTTGTAACGGTATTTTAGAATTGTGCACACGTTTAATGATGACATTTTTATGCAGATGAATCATAGGTAGGTATATATAGAATATTTTTTTACGTGGAAAAGAAATCAGTATCCATGCGATGTGTATTTTATTAAAATCATTTGCAAAATTTCTGTACGAACGAAGATAAAAATGTTCAACTGGCCATATAGAAGCATATTTCATGGTATGAACGAGCGAGCATATATATTTTTCCCTCCGAAAAAAAATAACTAAAAGATATTTCAAGATTTCGTGCACATTTCCATACATTTATAACATGTCCATGAAGCGCGCGCGGTCCGGAATTACTCTTCTATACTAAATCATTGCGGATTAGACGCGCTAGAATGCTCTCTGTTATATAGCAAAGTTTCGTTTTCGCCCACCAACTTCGCTCCCCGAAAAAAAAAATAATAAAACACATCGACCTGGGTCGTTTAATAGTCCTATACTATTATTATGATCAATTTTTATTGTGCGCTGTTTTCATGCGGTTTTAATTGAATTCGGTCTTCTATGCATGTGTGTGCTGCTGCCGCTACTGTTGCTGCCGCTACCGCTTCTCATCTTGTTATATTTTTTGCGTTTCGGGCGATGGTCGTAACTAAAAGCGCATAAAAATGCGCTTGGAAACATTTTTGCATGCAGCTCCACTCTAGTTTTTTAATCTTATTTTGCTCTGTTACAGTTTTATTAACATTTATTTTTTTATTCATCCGCGTGATGCAATAAATGTTTTTGTATAATTAATTTTAATTGGCGTTTTGTAAGCAAACAAAGATTTACATTGCTTGTTTTGACATATACGGTTGAAAATCAATTGTACGATAAGATGTATATTTTTTTTTAATTAAAAATGTGTACATTGTTGATTATTTTGTACGAATGTAAATACACACATACGCGCAATATTAATGCATCATTTCGTATTGTTTTTGTGTATACAAAGTAATATAAAACCTTTCATGGACATGACGAGCATCATGTTTTTGGAAAAAAATTATTTATCAACAATGGATGATAGCGAACGATGTTTTAGGGATATATTGTTTCATCATTACATGATTGAATTTCTCCCAAAAAGGAAGCCAGTGATTTTCATTATTACCATATCAAAACTATAAATCCATTAAAAATGTTAACGAAACATCAAGCTTGATGCATTGATGTAGTCATTCCATTTCCCCGGGGGGTGCGCAAAAAATATCGATGATAAAAAAATGCACAGTGTAAGATCCATACAATATTTGTAATAGAGTTATTTATAAAGATTAAATAACATCATAGTAGGTATAAAAGCTAATACTTGAAGTAAAGGTGAATTAACTATTTGCAATGTTTGGGATTATTTATGTACATGAAAAAATGGTATTTTATTTACCACAATAATTTTCAAAACTAATGAATATAAGAATTGAATATAATGTACATAAGAGTCTTTACCATTTCAATAAAATAATCATTTTGTGATCGCCGATCTATTCCAGATTTGTCCTTTTGACCCTTGTCACCTGATTTAAACCATCCTTTGTACGTATTGTTTCTCATTAATTTTATCCCAAAGCCAGATAAATTATTGAGATCATACAATAAGTGTATAAAGTTATTTAGCTTGACTTTATCATCAATAATAACAAATAAGAATAATTTCAAATAAAAAAGTATAAAATTTCAAAAAAAATATTTATTTTATAATACTAAATTATTCAGATATGTATATGGATTTAACAGTCTATACCTACTACTTCGAGACAAAATAATTTTGTGATAATAGCTAAATAAACTAATGAGATGACTAATTAAGGGTAGTTTTAGTTATTAGTATAATTTGTTATATTAATTGTATCACCAATAATAACAGGAATAATATGCAACATTAAAACCTTTTTCATTAAATGATGAATGCACACTATACACATTTTATTTATTTGATATGTTTTTGCGTAGGTAAATTTCAAGTAAATTGATGAAAGCGCTTTTAAAGAATAATACAACTAAAAAATGCTTTTTTTAATTCATTGAATAATAATTACGAGTAGGTTATGTTTTATATTCGTTTAAATAATATTTAATTGAACTTGATATGATTTATTGTTTATTGAAACTTTATTAAAATTTTATTTACTTTACTAAATTATTTAGAAATATATAAGGCTTGAATATAACTTATTTAATATTCTATGCCATTTTATCACCTGACTTTAAACATCTTTTATATTCTTTTTTACTAATTTTATTTTAAAACTAGCTAAACTATTGAGATGACTAAATAAGTGTAGGTGTAGCTGTTAGTATAATTAGTTGTTTTATGTTGTTATATGTTTAAATACATACAAAAATAATATGCAGGATTAAAAATATGAACAATTACGTTTCATCATGAAATGATGAATGTACACTGTACACATTTTATTTATTTGATATATTTTGTATAGGTTAATTTAAAATTATAAAATTATGAAAGAGCTTTTAATAAAGAATATAAAACTTAAAATGTATTTATAGATGTGTAGTTATATAGTAAAACAACAACTAATTGTTATATTTAATTTATGTAATTGTGCGAATAAAGGCAAATAAATACGAATAGATTATGTTTTATATTCGTTTAAATAATATTTAATTAAACTTGGTATCACCAATAACAACAAAACTAATATGCAGGTTCAAAACAGTTAGTAATTACATTCATCATTAAATAATGAATGCACACTATACACATTTTATTTATTTGATATATTTTGTATAGGTAAATTGTGAATAAAGCATTGATGAAAACGGTTTTAATAAAGAATAAATAGCTTAAAATATATTTATAGATGTATAGTTATACAGCAAATCAACTAAAAATTGTTATATTTAATTCATTGAGTTTTGCCGATAAAGTATTATAAATGCAAGTGAATTATGTTTTATATTCGTTTAAATAATATTTGATTGAACTTGGTATGATTTATTGTTTATTAAAACTTTATTAAAATTTCATCTACTTTACTAAATTATTGAGAAATATATATGGATTGAATACAGCTAATTCAACATTCTATGTCCCCTAACTTTAATCATATTTAAAGCTAGCTAAACTATTGAGATGACGAAATAAGTGTAGGTGTAGTTGTTAGTATAATTAGTTGTATCATGATTGTTGTATGTTGTGTGTTTAAATTACAACAAAAATATTATGCAGGATTTAAACAGTTAAATACTAAACTTCATCATTAAATAATGAATGTACACTATACACATTTTATTTATTTACCTAATATATTTTGCATAGGTAAATTGTATATAATAAATTGATAAAAGCATTTTTAATAAAGAATAAAAGGATTAAAATGAATTTTTAGATGTGTAGCTGTATAGCAAATCAACTAAAAATTGTTATATTTAATTCATGTAATTTTGCGAATAAAGAATAATAAATACGAGTAGATTATGTTTTATATTCGTTTAAATAATATTTAATTGAATTCGGTATAATTTATTGTTTATTTAAAATTATATTCGGAGCAATTTTAAATAAATAAATAAATAAAATCGGAAAAATTTATGGCGGTATGTACGTAGTTTGCAACATGAAACAGCTGCTGTCTTAAACAAAAATGAGAGAGAGTACAACAATTTTCAAAGTAGCAGCAAGCAGCTACACAGCTCGAGCAACAACACCAACAAAACTTTATATTTTATATCTATATGAAGGTACATAACAACATCTCTAATAATAAAAAAGGTTAAAACTCAAGAATACGGATAACTTCATTATGTTATATTATTTTCTATTAAAATAAAAGAAAAATTGTTTGCCATTTTCAAATTTAATTTTAATTAAAAGTTTATAGACGTGCATGAATTATAAAACTTAAATTAGCTTTGTTTCATTATGTTTTATTAAATTGTACATAAGTTTATTATCCTTTGCTTAAAATATTAATTTTTATTAAAGCAATATGAATACAAATTAAACGAAATTAATTAATATCGTATTTCAATAAAACAAATATACATAAATTACAAGCGAATACACTTTGTGTATCTATTTATTTATACATGCCATAAAAGAAGCGTTCTCTTTTGTGCATGTAACATAGGTATCTATCTATATAGAGATATAATATGAATAAAGGTTTTTATTCATTTCATTTGAAACAAAAAAAATATGTAGGTGGGTATACCTACCTATACCACCTATATAAAATAAAGAAAACGAAAAAAGCTGTAATGTGTATAAATACGGGAATGAGAAACTATAAATGTGAATTGAGCACGTAAACTGATAATTAATAAACGTCGACACAATTACTAGTTTTATACCAACATTGGAAATTATAGATCAAAAATCAGTAAATTAGTACTTTCGCATGATAATTCTATTTGTGTGATATGAAACGTAAATTTTCTACTTCTAGTTTCTAACTTTCCGAACGATTATTTTACAAAATTTATTTCGCGCATCATACCATTGTTCGTACGCATACTAATTTCACCTTACTTTTTTGCCTAATAGTAGCACTGACGACAATTAATTTAGTCGCAATCCTAGTGTGGAATCATAATTAAAATAAATTAAATAAGTAAACAATCGATAAGTTTGTATTATAATACAATATTGTGTGAAAGATATTTACTACTGTGGCTTTGTCAAAAATACAAAAAATTATAAAACTTGCAGTAGAAATGAAATAACTTTTTTATATTATTGAGAAAGTATAGGTATATCAAATTTCAAATTGGTTATATATGTTTATTGAATAAATGTATTTAACCTTGTTTATGAATTCGTTTTATTTTGCCCATGATTTAGTTGTCGATTTTCGAACAGTGACAATGCAGTTTTTTGAGTATCATCTAGTGAGGGGGGAGGCAAGGTGGCGTGGCTACATGAGCAGCAGTACATTTTAAGATGCAGAACGGTGTAGTGTTGTATTTTTGTGAAATGGTTTTATTCAAAATGTTTTATTAAAAAAGCTAATGATTATTACAGACAATTACATTTCTTAATGTTTTGAACTCAAAATAAGTCAAAGAAATACTAGGCGGTAGGTTTTTCCCAACCACACTTCAAATCTTTTTACATATTTGAAATACTAAAACCTCTGAAAATATTTTAGAGTTTTGAAAAGAGAAACTTCTTCCGATTTTTATACTCAGCTAGTGAAGAAAAATCCTTAATATTTACATTAAAAAATATGTAATGGAAGTTGAATTTTAGTTATTTACATTATTACAATAAAGTATAAAAAATAGATATTTATAATTATGTTTAATACTTTTTTTACACATACCATTTAAATACCTAATTATTTATTTATTGTATATATATAATATATAATATATAATATAATATAATCAATAATAAATAATTTATCAATCTATAACAAAATTATTATAATACAATATTGTGGCTGAAGAATTGGTATTTAAATATTTGTATAGAAAATATAAATATGTTTTGGTGTACTTAAAAGCGTTCGTGCATTAAATTTTAATTGAGAACAAACTTTTCTCAATTAGTAGATATATTTATAATAAATTAATAGTGCGTGTAATATTAATTCTAATTAGCTTAATTTCATAATACAATATTGAGTATTACGCGAACTAATTAAACTAGTATATATGTATGGAGTCTAATTAATAAATGAGTATTTTCTTTTTTGTGTGCATCTCTCAGGTGTATAATCGTGGTATTTTTTCCGTCTGATTGCAGTCCCACCAGATATTATATACGACGATACCAGTGGGGATTTGTCTGTGTCTGAGGGCGAGAATGCAACGTTGTGGTGTCGGGCGACTGGACATCCACCGCCACGAATTACATGGCGGAGAGAGGATGGACAAGCTATTATTATACGTCGTGGAAATAGGGATGCTGTTAAAGGTAAATTACGAAAACTTTTCCACTTAATTCACACTGCACGAAAACTTTTTTTTTTGTTGTTGTTGTTGCTGTTTTGTTCTCGTTATATGTACATAATGCTTTCACGGTAATACCAGAAAGTATTCTTCATTTAAATAATTTAATTATGTGAGGATGGAAATTTTAATCCGAATCAATTATGTTAAATGTGACATGCTTCATCTAATTGAATTTTTTCACAGAAATTTGAATAATTTTAATATTAATTTTGATATGGTGATTTTTATTGCTTTGTTTCCGACGAAATTTACTAATTCATTATTAAATGGGATCAGAATCAATGTATCGGCAGAATTAAATATAAATTACAAGTAGTAATTTTAAAACTGACAAAACTTTTTCTAAAAGCTGAAAAGCAATTTTATAATTTATGTAGAAATAAATAAAGTCTGCAAAGTTTAGCTTGATATGATTGAATGGTATAACAGACGGGCTGATCTTTTTGTTAGGTATAAAATTATTTTACAACAAAACCTTTAGACGTAATTTAAATGAAAGATAAATAAAATTGCTTATTCAAAAAGATATAAAAAATAAGCTTTTTGTTGTTGTTTTTATCGATGCTTTTTTACGGTAAAATTTTTAAATTATGTTTTTGTGATGTTGACAATGCGCATAAATAATATTTTTAACTTATCAAGCGCTTTTCTTGTTTATTATTAGATAGTGTTAGAGATAGACGGTGGGCAACCTCCATCCCGCGGGCCATTTACAGCCCTTAGAAATATACCTAATAGACTTTTTAGCCATTTTAGTGCATTTTTTATTAAAATTTTTAGCATTTAAGCACTTTTTAACAATAATTTCAGATGGATTATTTAAAAAATATAATGTAATGTAAAATTAGAGATTAATTTTTGTCCACATCTTAGACTTTTTGTGCGATTTTCATAAAAATTCTTCAAATTGTATGTATTTTTCAACTAATAATCTTCTACGAATAAATTTTAGTCTAAAGTTTGGCCCAAGATATGGAAAAGGTTACCAACCCTTGACAAAGATGATTTGACTAAAGTTAAATGCAGCAACGGCATAATTTAGACCTTCGCGGGCGCGCTGTGCAAAGTAAAATTAACTGTCTATTTAAAAAAATTGCATTTAATGTCAAAATTAATTATCAATTTAAGTTATCCAATTCAAAAGATGCTATAATATTCTGTACTTGCATTTAAAACATGAAGTGAAATTGCTTTAATTCTACAATAAGTTTTCAAAATTCTTACAAAATGTTTATGTATTTTCACTATTTTAAAAGTTTAAAAAAAATAAGTCCTCTTTTTCTAAAATGTATTTTGCGCCCCAATTCATAGCGGGCTCCAAGCAGATGCAGTACCTGTCTTGTGGTAAATTAGCTTTTAACTAAAGCAAGAACATGTGTATACAACAACAAAAATTTGTTCAAATACTTATAAAAATCGAGGAAAAACGATTTTATCCAAATAATTATTATCAATATTTGCTTGTATTCCCCTCGGGCAATTATCGATAACAAGTTTTTTTAGGTGTAAATAGTGACAAAACCGTATGAATTGTCGCTTTTAAAATAACAAAATCGTTTGATTCAATGCTGAAAAGAATATTTTCTATTGTTAAAGTGCTTTAATCAGTTTTGCAACATCTGAACGCTTTGCATTCATGTTCTTAGCACAATAATATCATTGTGTCGTTTAAAATTGCTATCAGAAAAATGTATATACATATAACAATTAATCGAGCAAGTTTAGGTAATAATACTTTATTTAGAAATTGTGTTTTTCCATTCAATTTTGCAGCATTATAATTTTCCATTCAAAACGAATTTCAATACTAATAATTAATGTGATCGAAAAGAATTTTATTGAATATTATATCATGATTAATAGGAAATTTTACCATTGATACCAGAAACGATATTTTAATGTTGATACGACATGTTTAAATATAGCTCATTAATTTTTCCCAACCCATATCTTACACTTTCTCAAATTGAACGTGTCACCTAATAAAAAAATAAAGTGAAACGGGGCGCAAAAAAACACACACATCTAGAACAACGTATATGGTAAAAAGAGAGCAAACAACACCCTCCCCCCCATCATACATTTTTCATCAAACAGAACATTTCGCACCGCCGATGTTAATTTCGTATTCGACGATAAATATATTTTGTAATATTGTACACATATCACGTGTAACGAACTCTTCCTGTCCATCATAAACATGAAAATGTATCTGGTGATGGATCTCTTCGTACACCAGCTGAATAACCATTGAATACTTTTTAGTACGAACACCACACTCGAGTAATAACTAATAATAGTTACTAAATCAACATAAATCACATTTTCATTTAATGGATGAATAATAAAAGCGTTAACAACTCGAAAATGGTTAATTAAATTTTATGTATACACTTATCTTCATAATTTTCATTAACAGCATTAAATGTTTACTCGCAGAGAACACACTTTTTCATTATTCTTTCATTATTATTAGTATTAAAAGCGTGGCAGGCAGCAAAAAAGGCGCTTTTAAGATCGTTTTTATTAACACATTAAAATTAAATTGCTAAATTTCATTAAAATACAATAAATATGGATTTTATTATTACAATTCCCGGCGCTGATAAAAAAATGCATTACATCCATTTACGTATTATAATAGTTAGGCGTTTTTGTTTTTTCCACACTGATTAATTCGCACGAACGGAAAATAAAATATTGAAATTATGGATTATGAATTAACGCTGTTGCATTGCATCAAAATCAAAACATATGTTGCGTATCTATTAAATTTAAATAGGTATCAATCGATAGAGCGTATTAAATTTTATTTAAAAAAAAACTGAGTGAGCTCGGCAAGTAGCTCAAGTAGTTAAAATTGCATGTTCGCATAGCAACATTTTCATTAATTTTTAATCATAGCGCATAAATGAATACTCTGCGGTAACATTCAAACGATAATAAACTGCTTTCCTTATCACACAAGCATGGAAAAATTATTTTTATGTATCATGCAATTTGAGCAAAGTGAAAAAAAGTGGCAACGGCAACGGCAGCAACAACATCTAGAACATATGTGTACGTTATTTTAGTATTTCATCGACGCGTCGCGCAACCGTTTTTTTAATGAATTAAGTTTTTAAAAACTTAAGATCGATGGTGTTGCTCGATTGGTTCTGACAAGAAATAAGTGCTAGGATATTGAATCCAGGCTGAAATAAATGTCCTGTGTGCAGTAACCACATGGGGCGTATGTAATACCAACGTCTATGAAGCAATAAATAATTGTATGATTTATAAATAACCATAAGGTGAACGGTGCGCTTTTTTCATCGGTCGTTGTTATGAAAAATGCGTTTTCTGCGAAAAATGCCTTTCGGGCCGGTTGATCGATGTCGCTTATTAACACAACAACGCGTCGCTCGATCATCAATGATATTATATTTATAATAAAGATGTTTAGTTGGGGGAATTTTCCCCAACTTCCATCATCAACAATGACGATGAGGATGCGATGATAGAAAAATAATTCTACCACCTTTAAATATAAATCACAACATATAGAAAATGCACCAATTAATTTCACATTTAAATACTACATTTTTTACCTGATATTATGAAACAGTTTCTTATCTACATTAATAAAAGTAATTTCTTATATTCGAGATAAAAGTTTAAACAATCTATTATAGTCTCTAGCAGCGGTCGACAACCGGTGGTCCACGGACAATTGGAGGCTAGTAAAATTATGTTGACATAAATAGAAATAAAAAAAATGTTTAGAAACAATCTACAAATTAGCAAGTTTAAATTGAACCATATCTTATTCAATTATAGGCTTCAAATTTGATAAAAACATGTTGGTGGTCTGCAGCCGTTGAAATTACCAATTTGATGCTCTGAGTTGCTACAAAAGTTGCCGACCGCTGGCCTAGGGATAAATCTTAATTTATACAATTATAAGAAATACGAAAAAAAGTTTCGTAAAGTTTCAAATCTTGTGGAACATGTTGACTCTGTAATAGACATAAACTAAAAAATACAAGGAATTGTTATTAATTCATTGCAGCTAACTAATGGTAATAGAAAATCAGGACAAACCGTTAAACTTAAATTAAGTAATCCATTTCTACTTCTGCAATGATGTACTAATAAAAGGTTATTATTTAAGCCGATGTAGACTTATTTTGCACATATATATTTGTATATATTTGTTTATAATGCAATTAATTTACACATCGTTAATAATAATTTAATCTATGATATTTTTATGAATTTCTTAAAAGTTTTTGTTAATATTTACGAAAGACGTAAGTTTCTACTATATTTACAATATAGATGTTTAATTGGAAGAATGTTTTTATTATTAAAAACATTGAGAATGCAATAATATTCCTTCAGAAAATATATATTTTATGTTTTATTATTGGCTGCTCCTCTTTAGAAATTTAAAAATTTCATTACTTACATATGAGATAAAAGTCACGATAATATTAATAATTAAGTACAACTTTTTGAAATGCAAGCAATTTTCCTCGCAGTCGAGATGCAAAATGCCTAAAATGATCGTACTATAATATCAATAAAAACTTCCTTTAATGCAAGGTGAAATAAGACAGAAGTTTCGATGCTGTAAGCGCTTAAAATATTTATATAAAACTAGGAAAGCTTTTGATGTCTTCTAAGCAATAGAATTGAAATTGAAAGGAGTTTGTACAAAGTTCATCAACAAAATGGTATTACTTAAGAAAAACAACTCTTATTTAATTAATTTCGTTCGACATGGCATTTTCAATTCGGAAAAAAAGGAATTAAAATTTCATATTATATAATCTATATTAAAGTTTAATGGAAAATTACTTAATAAAATTTAAAAAAATACGTTTTTAATTCGAAAATTATAATTTAAGTTTTATATTATGTAAGATAATTATAGATATCGGCATGAGAAGGTTTAATTTAATCGAATTTGATAAATTGAGATATTTCGTCTATAAGGTTTTTACTTGCTACTTTAATTTTCAAGTAAATTTTTCGTTTTTACTGTCTAGATACATTTAAAATATTTAAAGCAAACAGAGGCGTCACGTGATTTATCGGCGCCTCTGTGCAAAGTACATTTTAGCGCTCTTAAAAAATAAATTTTACGAAATATTTTCAATATTTACGGTCCCAAGTTATTTTCCAGCATCTCAGCATTTCTTCAACAATCAATTTTTAAATAAAATATTTAAGCATTTCCATTAGAGTAAAAAAAATAATGGAAATACCAAAAAGCAAGGAATAATAAGTAAAAAATGATAACGTTTTCTACACAAGAAGACAAGTCAAAAATGTTGTTTGGGAAAAGTGAAGATGTTAAACAAATAGCAAGTATTAAAGATCAACTCTGTCAGTATTAAAACTATTAAAATATTGTTTAAATGTATCGATACAACGATAACGTACTAATTATAATAGAAATTTTTATCGCTACTGAAAAACTAAACTAAACACAATATATATGAGCCTCTCATTCAATTTATATCAAACTTTGATAGAAATGTACGCCTTCAAGGGTTGTTACATATAATATAATTTTTAAAAAAATATGGTAGTAATATGTACGAGTGCAATATTTGTATTGCATTACATGAAAATTGAATTTGAAAAAATTGTTGATTTTATCAATTTTATGTTGATCAAAGTTGGGGAGTTGGAGAAAAACGAACAAAATTAAGTATTTTCTCTAAAATGTAGCAAAAAAAATTGTAATGCATGTCAGCTCTATAACCTCATATACATGTGGTATTATGATACAAGTGCAGTTGGTATTTTAAAGAAGTATGCGAGAAAAAAATATCCAGTAAAAATATATGAGTATATATAGTATATATGTAAAACCTTTAATCTGCATGCATAAACGATATACGTGGAGCTTTAGCTTCAGGACATACACATCATACTCCAGTTACTACATATAAATTATTCAATCGATCATATAACCAACCATGCTTTGTTAACCATCTCTTCTGGCTGATGCCGTTCCCTTTCATGAAAGATTCTAATATGATTAAAACCATTTTGTTTTCGTAATTTTTCATTTTCAATTTTTATTAGCGTCATCTCAACAATTTCACAAATAATTATTTTAAAATTTTTGAAATGCGATATCATCACATTTCACCAATATTATATAGCTACTAACGTTAATAAACTACTACAAAATTGAATTGCATATAATCTATTGTGTTTTATTAATTTATTTATTACTGATAAAAATAATAAAATTTAAAACAAACAAGTTTTTAATTAAAAGCGGAGGGGCACAATGGATACAGTAGCTGAAGTGAATATATGTAGGTTTTTTTAATATAAGTAACCACTGAAAATAAGGTGGCAGTTTGCACATGAATTAACGAGAAACAGTTTCATATGAGTTCTGGGTAGGAGAAATTGTGCATGTGCCCTTTGCGCTTATTATTCTATATCATCAAAATTTTGATTTTAATACAACTCTTATTGATAATGTTATAATAATTGAATTATTTCACAAATCACAACTATGGTTGTGGTTTAAGTTTAAATCTTTTAAATTTAAATTATAATTATTGTAAACATAGCAAGTCTTTTAGCAATGTCCTACTAATTAATCATTATTTATCAAAAGCGTGGAATTACGTTATTGAATTTCACAAATAATTATTTAAAATCATTGAAATGCAATATCATTTGACTAAAGTCACTGCTATGTAGTAATAAACAACTATTAAATTCCTATAATGTTGTGAAAATTATTTATATTGCTGGTATACCAATATGTACCTATCACTAAAAACGTTCTGCTTATTTTATCAATTGAGTTAAACGTTATAATAATTAAATTTCTATTTCATTGCACCTATTCAATAGATATTAATATAATTATTATCGTTTCATACTAACATGTATGTTTTTTAGGAGCAATATTCTAAATATTAATAAATATTTAAATATTAAAAATAAAATATCACAAAACATTTTATTGGAGTAAAATAACTATATTTTACATTATTAAAAAATCGGATAATTTTTATATAAGTAATATTGTAAGTAAAACTTATGTAATTTTTAGGAACGTTCGGTTAACTTTAGTAAACAGCAAGCAACTCTTTTAAAATTCCTATTAACCACATTATAATTTTAAATTATGTTTTATTATTATCGAAGCAAAAATGTTTGCCATATAAAGATAAACACAATACATACATTCCATATTCAGATTTATATAAAATTGAACATACTATTCCCCATTCGCAGCCTTTCACGTTACGATATTCAAAGTTGAAATTTTAATAAAATGTACTTAATAGTAATCATAAAAGGACTGCTTTGTTGCATTATTTAAATGGTTAAAACATTAACTTAAAATTTCATTCTATGCAATACACTATTAGAGTTTTATTATATATGGTTTCATACAAAACTTGAGATTTTCGCTTTGATAAAAAGCGTTTGAAATTGAAACTGTAGAAAAAGTGTTGCCCATTTAAACAAAATTGAACAACGCTTTTTATGCATTTTATTTTATTAACATAAATGTATAAATATCAGCTTTATTAAATAATTTGAGTGTAATTTTTGTACCTTTTTCCTTCTTGTATTTTTAGTGGACACATATAATGGCAGCAACTTATATTTCTGGCGTTTGGACAGGAAACAAATGGGAGCATATCTTTGCATAGCAAGCAACGATGTTCCACCTGCAGTCAGCAAAAGAATAGCTTTGAATGTCAACTGTAAGTATTATTTTTCTAAACAAATTTCACTTGTCGTCTTTATTACGAAAATATATCACCAAAAAAAGCAAGAAAGTGTAAGGCGGCACAACGAAAGCTAAAAGAAAACGACGAATCCTATATATATACGATATATATAACATTTCAACGCTGCTTAACACGAAAATGCCTCAAAACTGTCAGCACATATGACTTTATCATAATTTACACACACAGACATCTTTAAGAGAAAAACGAACGACGGCGCTTTATTCGAAGGGGAAAAAATTGCATGCAATATGCATACTAATTACCCAGTTGACAGAATTGTTTACAGGATGATTGATTATTTGCGTAATACAAATACGGTTCGAGTTGCGAGTTTTGTGTGTGGATAAAAAGCGTTTTGTAAGGTGCATGATGTTGTAGTATATAACGATGGGAATTAGCACATGCGGCAATAAACTAATTAGAAAGTTATCTAAAACAGAAGTTAGTTGACGCGTGGATGGGGTGCGACCACGCTGCTGATGGCCAGTAACTCACGCAACCGATAACGAGTTTGAGGAAACTTGCACCACCCTTTTCGGCACTCTCACCCTTGCCGGCTCGGACCAGACTTGGACTTTTCGAACCGCCGCCATACAGACTATGAAAAAGAGAGAATAAGAGATTAGAAACTCTGATACATAAAACAACGCGCGCGCCCATTGTACTATACGACTACCCTCTTGTTGTACTTACCCTCTTGTTGTTGTTGTTCTTCTTCTTCTTCTTCTTATAGTTCTTTTTCTTGTTGTTCTACGCGAAGGATTTTCGTGTTTGTTATATATGTTCAAGTTTCAGCGTGATACTTATTTACTTCCCCCCATCGAAATCTTTATCTCAATATTAAATCATAATTTTTGATAATAACTTTTAATCGAAATTAAGTTGCTGTAGCGTTTTTTTTTCGTATTTCGGCACAGATTTTTATTATTCAAATCGATCGTACGCTGTGCATTATAATATCAGAGTGGTATAAGTTCATTTTACGTTTAATTTAACATCAGCTATGCTTTCGGAGTGAAACTGCGGTTGCTTACAATTAGACTTGTCATGAAATACAAAACTCTTTCACTTTATTGAATTTACATTGCGGTACGTTTTCACAAAACGAACGAAAATTGATTTAATATTTTCCATTGTACGAGTCGGGTGGAAAAAAATGAATTGATAAATTGTAATTACTGATTATCTATTTGCTAATTTGATGGCACAATTTCGCTCGCATGTGAATTAATTATTATGGAATATTTGTTCATTTAGTTATGCAAATTTAATACAAATATCTATATATGTATACATATATATTTGTCTATTTACATAAATATTAAAATTAATTAGGAAAACTCGTTCGATGTCATTAAATATTTTATAAGTGTGGTGGCATTTTGTGGGCATTACACCCGATGAATGTTTGCGGCTTGACAAATTTTTGTTTGAATAATGTTAATTTGATTGCAGTTGCACCAGTTATCAAAGTCCCCAACCAGCTTCTTGGAACTCCTTTAAACACAGACGTACAATTAGAATGCTATGTCGAAGCGTTTCCCAACACAATTAACTATTGGGTGAAAAACAGAGGCGAAATGTTATTAAATGGGTAAGTAAATTATCTATTTCATACCAACGCTAATTCAATATTTTAAATTATTTGTTCGAAATTAAAGCTCGCACCACTCATTGTCTATAAACTATAATTTTAATCGTACATAAATTTTAGTATTCATTTAATTAATTTAATTGATTATTAATATCTCAATTAAGTATCACTTATTAAAGATAAAAGTTACATTAAATTAAAGCACTGTAAATATGAAGGTCATGTGTTACTAAATTAAACAAAAAATAGATATTCAGTCTATTGTCTTATAGAATATGATCTCAATTTCTACATTTCTTTGCAAAAAAATGCTTACAATATAAATCTATTTGCTGGCTTAAGTGCATCTACACTTGTAGTTTATCATTTTGGTGCTCGTAAGTGAATATAGTTTTATGATAACAATAACAAAGACTATTTTATTACTTCTTTATTTATTTCTTAATAACTGAAAAAAGATACAAGCCATATTAATGAAATAATAAAAACTAAACCGGAATTATTATAATACATGTCGCTGCTGAAAAATTGAAAATTTGTGAAAAATATCCTTTTTATAACGTCTTAATCAATTATTTTTCTTTGAAATTAAACTATTATTATCTATTAACTACAATAATCCATATTACTTCAATTAATTTGACTGCTTCTTAGTTTTTCACTTAAATATCGCATCTTATAGATATAATATTGTCCTCATTTCTACATCTCTTTATTTTTTCAATATAAAAGTTAGTTATTCATCAAGGTTTATTTAAACTTTAGATAAATTACAGTTTAGCGACTTCTTAAAAAATGAGAAACTTAGAAAAAGTCACATGATATTAACTTGTTTTTTTTTTTAAATTACTTGTATCAATCTATTGTAACTTAACTATAAAACTAGAATATTGTATTATTTTTAGCTGCTGAAAAATATGAATTTTGTGACAAATAACTTTTTTCATAGCCACTCAATCAATTATTGTTGTTTAAATTTAAGATATTATTATCTATAAACTACAATAAAACTTTAAGCGCACATAAATTTTCATGACTTTAGATATTAATTCAATCAACTTACTTGCTTCTTAATATCTTACGTAATTAAATAATACTTATTGAGGCTACAAGTTACATTAATTAATTATAATAAATAAATATTTTTCCAAATAGCTGTCTACGCCTTTTTTTTCTATAAAAAAATTGACGTGTATAGATTTTTATTAAGTATGCTTTGCAAACTTGACTGTGGTGAAATATTTATAGTTGAAAACTACCACGAGTTTAAAGTTTAAATTAATTATTGTTAAATTTCTTATCAAAAATCAATTAATTTTTTATCACAAACAGCTAGCTTTTCACTTGCAGAAATTGCCGGCACTTTTCTGACCACAAATGACTTTATCAAAAGGCTATTAGATTAAAAAACATTAACGAGTATTTCGTATTAAATGAATTAATTATAAAATAGTTTTTTCGCGTTATTTTTCTATGGACAAAAACGAGCACAGGCGCTTTGAATTTATTTTTATATCTATATTTACATAGCATTAATTAAAATCACATTTTTTTAATGTTTTTTGCTGTTTTTTTTTTCTCTATATATAGTACATATTTTTTTATAATTTAATTGCACGAGCGCGAGAGCAAAAAAAACTTTATTATTATTCCAGCGCCAAAGCAAATATTTTATATGTTTATTGTATATATACACACACACATAATATTTGTAAAGAAAAGCACGCGAGCAAAAATAAATATTCTTTTATAACTCAA
>JARJDW010020422.1:0-19943 GCA_030264715.1 Adinopsis sp. GC000173
ATAATGGCATTTTAGTAGATGTGTGAGCAGAAATAATTAGTTTTTAAATGATTACATAAATTTTTATTGATTTTTTAAAACGCTAGTGCGTAAAAATCCTACTTTAGTCACTAGTCTTGCAATATAGTTTATAACTGTTTAATTTAATTTAATTCTAAGACAACAATCACTCGATATTCTTAACTGAACTCGAATATTCATAAAATTAATCATGATTTTTTTTAATTAAAATATTTCGAACGTAAACCTTTCAAAATTCAAATTTACTTTCTTATGTGGACCGTACCATATACATATATATTTGGCGATGGAATGTTTAATTTCTCATATTTTGATCATGCAAATCATTTCGCTGTAATTGGTTGTGTCACGACGCGTATACACATATTTGATAAATATTAAATAATATCAAGATTAGTTTCAGATTTTTTTTGTGGCTAAATATTTTTGTATGATATAATTGATACGACATTCCGATAATAATGATATTTTTTCTCGCATTGTTGGGCGAGTAAAATATTAGCGCGTAACTTCTCATCGCAGCAGCATCGGATGCGCGTTGTTCGCAGGTGCATATTCAGCTGTATTTATGTAATTGCTTTTTGAACGCACCGCAACAACATGCCACAAACGCGCATAAACCAAGCAGTTTATATTTAACCAACCAAAAAAAATAATAATATTGTGATGACTTAATGAGTATAGGTATACAAAAAGCGTTTTTTCCTGATAAAAATCGTTTAAAATATTGGTAGCGTTTAATAATACGTTGACATGTTCATTGCGCTCGAGTTATTTTAATTCAAGAATGTTTCTGGTCTCGTTTTATATTTTTTGGTTGTTGAAATATTCGTTTATCTTAAATTTTCAGTTAATTAGCAACTGGTACAGTTAATTAATACAATCATTGAAACTTTATGAAAATGATTAAGCGATCATAGCAGTTTTGCAAAGTTTTGATTTCGCATAATTTGTCAATAAATTAATTAAAATTTTATGCGGGTCTTTTTTGGTTCGTTGTGGCATAAATGCGGCGAGGGAAAAAGTTTTATTTTTTATTTTATGTTTTATTTTTTTGTACAACAACGACAACTTTTAATTAAACACACACGCGAATTTTTTACGCTCTTAACTTTGACCTTATTTACTAAATTAGAGTTTTATTAATCTCGACATAATTTCGCATTATTAAACTGAAATAAAATTTATTCGGCGAATTAAAACAAGTTGCCAGCCAACATGGAAAATAATTTATATGATTTTATATTCAGCGTTATTATCTAATATTAATCTCAAGTAGCAGCGCGTTAATTTAATTAACGCGATATTATTCAGCACTTTTATGTATCTTCGTATATATGCGCGGCTTTTTTAATAACAATAAATTATGAAACAAATTTTTGCGACAACAATATAGGTACCGAAAGCTAGCTGCACATATGTATTGTAGTAGCTAGGATATATCTAGTTTGTTTTATTTTTATGTAAGTTATGTGGCAATTTATATTCTATCAGATGTTTTTACTACCAGCTATTACTTTCGCTTTTAGAGGGACTTTTCACCTGCGTTTAAGTTACAACAGTTTACGGCTAAGATAGTGATTAAGTTCTTCTAGGGCTTTTTACATTACGGGTGCGATTCGCCTACGACAACAACAAGAAAACGTCCAATAATTTACGCCCGATTTACACAATATATTTTATTTGCACAGGTTTTCTTATAAATAATAAAAAGTAAACAAAATTTTTGATAATGTGTGGAAAGTTGAAATAGTGATTAAGTTCTTCTTGGCTTTTTACATTACGGTTGAGACAATAACAAAAAACGTCCAATAATTTACGTCCGATTTACACTGATTTCATTATAAATTATAAAAAGTAAAAATATTTTAATAATGTGTGGAAAGTTTAAATAGTGATTAAGTTCTTCTTGGCTTTTTACATTACGGGTGCGATTCGCCCACAACAACAAAAAAACGTCAAATAATTCACGCTTATTTACACGCTACTATTTATTTTAAATAATCAAAAGTGTAAAATCTTTGCTAATGGAAAATTTACAATAAATGATAACATCACTTAAAACATTTAGTTTTAACAAGTCAAAAAGGCGTTTCATCATACTAGAGTTTATTATCGTTTTTATTATCATAAATATATAATAAAACAACAAACATTTTATTGCATTAGATCTATGATACACCTGTAGGCCTATTGTAATTCTTGGCTATTTATATAATATTACAAGTGCAATTCGCCCACGACGACAAGAAACGTCAAATAATTTACGCTTATTTAGCCTCGATTTACGCGATACTATTTATTTTAAACAATCAAAAGTGTAAAAATTAACAATAAATGATGACATCACTTAAAACGTTTAGTTCTAATCAGTCATTACATTGTGCAATTATATACTCTACTTTTATATTTAATAAAATCGTTTTTATTATCATAAATCTATAATAAAAATAACAAACATTTTATTGCGTTAGTTTAACGATACACCTGCAGATCGATGGCAATTCTGTGGTCTACGACTTTGTTTAACCCCAATTCTTCCTAACATGTAAATAAAGGGATTAGTGAATGTTACCCTATACACGTCTCTCGATTTGCACAATACTTTATTTAGATGACTTCATCACACAAAAACGTAATAATATTGTAACTCCATAAAAAGCAAGATATAAAATAAACAATTATTCCAATATGTAATATTTCAGGCTTAAACTATGTATAAAATTTATATAAATGTGGTAACATTAAGAATACTACAATGATCTCAAGATCGTATTGATAAATATTCTTAAAATTTGTATAATTTCTTTACTACATGCCATTTTTGCGCAATAATAAACCAAACACACAAAAAAATCGCATTGATTTGTTTGATTTTATTTTTATTCAAATTTGCACATTCCCCAGTAGTAGAAGAAGACGTGTGATTTAATTTAACTGACAGGGTTTTCCCTTACATTCACTTTTTTTATGTACGCCAACACCAAAACGCGATTGATTACAAAGGGTAACTTTCCATTTCTACAATGAATTTCGTGATGTTGTGCGGCAAAAAAACTATCACAATGCGCCATCAAAAAATTATTTTTTTTGTTTTATAATTATACTATTAATAATAATAAGAATATAGTGGGATGAAAAGAGAGGGAAAAAAACAGCATGGGTAACTTTCATAAACACCAATAATAAAACACATGCCTTTATCTTAAGCAGGTTTAATGCGCTCATATAATTAAGTCAATACTTGAACGTATAATTTTACAGATTATCACTTAATTGCATTATGAATACGTACACAATGTATGTATGCGACTAATTTATCTTTTGCGCTATGGCAGCAAAAATGAAAAAAAGAAATGAAAAGAGCGCGCGGTTTGTAATAATACTCATTATTCTAATTGCGCTCCATTATCACTCATTTATTAAATATTGCATTGTTATGATGCAATCAGAAATTTTTATAAAGGCATTCCACCTTCATCTCTTTCTCTCGGTCTCTCTCTGTCTTTCTTTTTAGTCAGTGTGTGTGTGTGTGTGTTTTTTTAATTAAATGCGAATAAGCGTTCGATATATATGTATTGAGAAATAATTGGCCGAAAAAGGTTTTCTACGTAATTGGATTGTTTTTAATCCAGTCACTCGGCTCGGTATGAGATTGAATTTTCGTTTCGGATTGAAATCGTCAGATGCAACCGACAGAAATGCATTTTGTTTAAATATGCAGCAGATGCTTACATCCACCGCATATAAATTTACATTTTAACTAGTCAACATGCAACAAACAACAACAACAACAAGTATTTCTTCCTCTCTTAATGTCTACTTTGCTGAATTGTTTAAATGCCTCCACACAGCACAAATACAGATACAAATATACAGACACACAGAGAAGAGATGGCGAGGAAAAAAGAACTATTATATTAGATTTATGTAGAACAACACAGCGCGTCGCTTTTTATACGGACACGATAATTTATGTGTTAAAATATTGTCTGAAGCACAGCTTCATATCCAATAAATGTTTAGCTGAAATTATGATATATTTCACTAGAAATGTTATATATTTTAATAAACTGCAACATTTTAAAATTATTTCAAATTGTAGGTTATTAATCTCGCGCATAAATCATCATTTAACATTATCAAGCGTGCACAAGCCGAAATTAAATTTAGCTAAAAACATTGCCATTACTTAATTATATTTTTTTGCTACACCAAAAAAACACATTTCATACAATTGAGCGTAATTTCAAGTAATTAAATCAATTTAATACGAATTGTTCGTAATGTACGACAAAGTTGCTTTCATTGAATAGATTTAAATTCAATTACGTGCAGAGAATTTATGTAAAATAACATCATGGAAAATTAATAATTAAATAAAGTTGTAAAATATGCACATATATAGATGTGTAAGAATCGAAAACCATGTAAAATAAATTAAATGTTTCCTGATAATACTTTTTAGCAACAAGATAATTTCTTAACACAAAATAGCTGGATTTTCACATGCGTGTGTGCAAAAATGGTGTTTTATAGATTTATTAAAGGTAACAAGTATATGATCTTTGTGTATGTAGTAAAATTTCATAGATAAGTGTTGGTAAAAATGTTTTAACATTTGATTTTCTACGCGAGGAAGCAAAAATGGAATCATTTTTAGGAAATTTTCAGCGAAACGCGTGTTAGATGTACTTTTTTGTCTGAAATATTTTTTCACATTCCCAATTATTATATATTATGTTGGTGTTTAAGAATCGAGAAGTAAATAAAATAAATTAAAGATTTGTTGATGGTTTTATTATTATTATAGTAACAAAAAAAATTCATAATACCAAAAAAATGGATTTCTTTATTAAGATCGTAAAATAATTTGAAATAAATTAAAGATTTATTAATGGTTTTATTACTTTCTACTAACAAAAATGTTTTGAAGACTAAAAATTTTATTTTTTACGTGTTTGTGCAAAAATACTCTATTATTAATTTAAACAGTGTAATGATTTTTAAGACATTTTCAGCGACATGCTTGTTAGATTGTATGTGTTTTTTTTTGGCTGCAATATTTTTTATCATACTCCTAATTCCACTAAATAGATAAGATGAACGAACGAAGGAGAAAAAAAAGCTTCTTATCGCGTGTTTATACTTTAGTGAATCCTTTTAAAAATGTTGGCAGCAAGCCTATATAATTTCGTAACTTTAAATGTAGCTGCTGCTATATAGCTACTAATTCCGGAAGTGAAACGCATTTTTTTTTTATTTTCTCTAAGCAAACGCAGCAAACGTGTTGCAATTTTGTTTCCAAATGAAACTGTAACAACATATGGTTGTCATTTCGTTATAAATACGTCAATGGATTGAAAGTTTTTTTTAAGTGTATTTAATTAAAATGTGTTTTTAAATAAATATTTAACTACAAGTTTCAAATTACGAAAATGTAATTATGTTAAAATGTTTTAATTAATAATCCATTAAACAACACGCCAATCATTTAGTGGATGATGTTTCTTGAAATGTAAATTTTAAAATTTATTAAAACGCTGACTGTTCGCACGGCACACGCATTTCAACACGCAAAAACTAATTAAGTTTTTATTGAAATTTATGACAAGTGTATGTTTTTTTTTTGAAGAAAACGAAATTTATGGCAAATTTATTCATTTATAAATATATATTTTAAATGATAAATAAATTGTAGGAGTTTGGAAATGTAATTTGCATAAATCTATTTGGGTTAATAAATATTACACATTTTATTTTTATCTCTAATAATCGCTTTCTTTTCCAATTCAAATGCGAAATGCTAGGAATCGAACGCGAGTGTATTTCGATAATCATCAATCATTTACAATGAAAAATTGTTGGCTTTTTGATGTTGATGTTATGAAATTGAATTTTTTTCCAGCATTGAAATAATAATGTTTTTTTTTTCTTCTCTCTGCTTCATCTTCCTTTTGCGCGGCAATAAAGAACGGCATTATGCCGATTAGTGTAATAATAAAATTGCAACATCATGGGTTATCGTGTTAAGATGATAAATTCAAAATGATGTTATAAATCAATGACCAGCAAGTTTCGTTTCGTTCGTTCGCTCGTTCGCTTCTGGAGAATGGTGGCAGTGGTGGTGGTGGTTGTAGCAGAAGCAGGAAGTGCTCAAATGTACACAAAGACAGGATCTCGGCAATAAGCCGTTTTTGGGGAGGGTTCGGGATTAAGGAAACCGTAACACCATACAACCAAACTAGTTAGCTAGCTAGCTGGCAATCTACATCGCACATCAAACCTACGAATAAATGCATAATATAGCGTCGACGTCGACAATTTTTCACATAATCGCTTTAATTAAAGTTCAACAATGGAATTTTTCGATGCGCGCTTAGGTGTGTGTGTGAGTGTAAATTACGCTGACCTCCTAGGGTTATATTAAAGGATATAATTTACTTCTTGGCTGGTAGTTTACAAGATATATAGTATAGAGCGCCTTCAAATCGCTATCGTATAGCTCGATTTTGAGCGGAACAATTCGGCTATTTAGTATAGCAAATAGATAGATATATACACACAATGCGCGCCGAAATTCCACACCATGACTTTCATTCCAGATTAATCAAAACAAAATTAAAACGCATCGAATTAGATTGAATGATACGATAACATTACATCAATCAGTCAAAGAAATTGTATTCCTAATAAATATAACAATGAATATGTTAACAATTCAAATAGTTTACGAAGCAAGTTAAACATGTGAAAAAATACAGGTTTTAATTTTTGATTTCAGGGCACATCATTTTGTTTATAATTATACTTGTTTTCATAGGCAATTAAGAATAATACTGACCTTTAACTTATTATGGTCAACTATCTCGAGGCAAGATAGTATTCTACGCATTTATTTTGTGATTTTAACAACCTTTGCATGAAATTTGGCGCAATACAAAGCCAACGATTATTTGCTTACTTTAAATCTGTTAAGATAAATAAAGGAGGCTAATCAGAATATAGCTTTACAATCACAAAATTATATCTAGATTTTCTGCAACTTGAAATTTTGAAGTCTGGCTTCTAAAGTAGTTATTTTTTTATCATAGGCAATTACGAATAATACTGACCTTTAATAGATTATGGTCTACTATCTCGAAGCAAGATAGAATTCTACGCATTCATTTTGTGATTCCAATGCCAAGAATTATTTGTGCGGTTCAAATAGGGCAAGTAAAAAAAAGAGACAAATCAGAATACCTTTACAATTATAAAAAATTATACACGCGTTGGAAACAATGATTCTGCCATCTGAAATTTTAAAGCCTGATTTCAGGAGTAGGTAATAAGTCTTGCTTTTCTGGGTAATTAATAATTATACTAAACTTTGTCATATTATGGTCTAATGTCTTGAAGAAAGATCAAATTCTACGTATTTATTTTGTGATTTCAACAACTTTTGGATGAAATTTAGCCGCAATACAATGCCAAGGCTCATTTGCCCGCTTCAAATGAGGTACAACAAATAAGGAAAACAAACCAGGAATACCAAGTAATCATAAAGTTTTCAAATGTGACTTTAAGAGTAATAACTAAACTGTTTGATAGTTTTACTGATACACAGAGTCTCAAACAAAAAGCCACAGAGACTACAATCTAAATGAATATGAATTCCCATTAAAGATCGCAAAAATTGTTCCCATGTATTATTAATTTAATAAAAAATGAGTCCATCCATAAGTAAGCGAGTAACGTACTTACTCTAAAAATTGCTTAATCATGCATCAATCTATAATGTGTTAAATTTGATCAAAATTCTGTCCAGCTCATTAATTAGAGAATTTATTCAAATTTCGAGTAGATATGCGTGTAAATTTTAGTACGCCGATCTATTTTAATGCGTCCAATCTAGATGTTTGTGGTTTAATAAGCCATAAATAAATAATCCGCGCCTGCGAAGATTAAACGAATCTCTAAGTAAAAGATGATAAATTAAATGCATGATGGTTTTGAATTTATGATAGATAGATATATTCAACAAGGACAGGAAATGGATGATTAGTTTTTATGCGCGAAACTCTATTAAGCTAGTTGGTTATGTTATTTTTTTATCAAAGCGCGCAAAAAAACAGTTTATTAACACGCTTACTTAAAGCGTTTTACATGTTTCATTCTGATTTAGTAAAGCGTCTTCGCGTGTACGGCCTTCGTTATACGCGATACAAGCGCGTACACGTACAATTTATTTAGTAATTTTTTGTGTTCGCTCAATTAAAATCCGAATAAATTGCAATGACGTAAGCCTGTCTAATTTTGACGCTAACTATAGTTGTTAAAACAATCATTAAAATAATGACTTATTACACATGTATACATGGGGGCTTAAACATACATACATATATATGTATATAGTGTAATGGCAGCTAATTTTACTACCATGCAATAAATTACCTGCAAAACATCAGGTGCTGACAGCTCGCCGCACATCAAAACACGTATATAGTATAGGATTGCGGACGATATTTTATTTTAATAAAACATTTATTATTAACTCTATTTCATCATCATCATCATCATCATGATTTTATTTGATACGCAATCAATCAAAGCGCATTAGCACACACACGCTCACATACTACGCATTTAAATTAACCATGAAAAAAAGCACACGTGGCAAAAAGAATGAATTTAATTTGCAACGATCGGTCTTTTTTTTCTTTTTTGGCAACCGCTAACAATTGCTAATTCATTCAATCAATAAAATCATATTCGAGCTTATCTAAACAGCGCTTTTTATGTCGCTTTTTATTAGTCCGATAAATTTATTCATTAGATTTTATATTACATGCATATAATAAATCATAAACATCGCGATGCTTTTGTGATGTGAGAGGGGATTCATTGATGATTGCGTTCGACGACGACATCTACGACATTTTTAATTTGCGTTTCTCGTTTTCTTTCAGCATCTTCACGAATACAAGAAAAAAAGCTCTAAGACGATAAATAAAATGCGAAAAAAGTCTATAGATCAATAAAAAAAAGTTAGTGCATATTTACTTTTTAACATGCATGTTTGCAAAATAAATACTTTTAATAATCTAAATTTTCCTACATCGCAGTGTTTTTGTGATGATTCATTGATGATTTCGGCACGAATCGACGGCGACATTTACGACATTTTTAATTTGCGTTTCTCGTTTTCTTTCAGCGCTCAACAATTCAAGAAAAAAAGCTCTAAGACCATAAACAGAATGAAAAAAAATCTGTAGATCAATACCTACTAGTCTTTTTAAAGTACAGACAAAGTAGTGCAAGTAATTAGTGTCGTAAAGTTACTATTTTATTTGCATTTTTAACATGCATGCTCGCAAAATGAATACTTTTAACAATTAGTAATTAGTTTTAGAGTCCAATAATATAATGCTCTAAGATGATACAATAAGTGTCGCAAAGTAACAATTTTAATAGTACATATTTACTTTTTAACATGCATGTTTGCAAACTTCCCATTTTTAGCAAACAGCAATAAATTCGCGTTTTTAACGCAAAAAAAATCATTTGTGAGTTATGCGAATCGCTTTTTTACGATATTTTTTCGCAAAAACTTTTTTTTATTGTTCTCGACGTTATCAATACGTATTTTGCATAAACTTTTTTCTTGGCATGTTTAAAAAATGATTGGGCGTGTTTTTTACGGCGCTTCGATTATATTATATATATATGTACGGAATGTTTTTATGTCTGCGCTACTAAATATTCGGATCATCCTCTTTTTTTTCTGTATTCAATAATAAAGGGAAGTTTTCAATAAGGTGCAAGTTGTTTATGTAATAAAACGAGGCGTGTCGGAGCAACAACGACGCAAAACATATCGGGCCAGCGGAGAGAAGAGGACAACGACGAAAAAAATGCTTAAATGTAATTTCGAATTTTTTACAGTGTAATAAAGTTTTAACACGAAAAGCGTACACCACACACCATATCCCGGAAATTTATGCGGAAACTTGAAATAAATCTGGTATCTTTGTTGGGGTCAAAATGACCACGAGTCTTGACCTCTAATTAAATATTTGCATAATGCCCCGGACTAGGGTAACGGCCTTCAAGTTGATCTGCGACGATTTTTGTATTAAGCGCGCAGTGTGACGAAGATCGGAACGCACAACCCAACCGAGCGACCGACCGACCGCATCTCGCCTCTCGCTTAATAAAAACTTGAACTTGATTTATTTTAATTACGAGAAAGAAAAAAAACCAACAGCAACAATAGATATAAATTTTCCCTGCGCGTTTGTAATTAAAATATCTTTTAGCGATTACATTTATCACGCGCCCAATTATTTTTGGTATCTGTACCTGTCCTTACCCAATAAATAAGCGATTAATTAAAACAAAAAAATATGTTTCAAATTTACGTTAAATTTTTCTTGGTAGGTAATCGAAAATCAATAGACATGCATAGGTGCCAATTTGTGATAGTGTTCCAGTTAAATCATTTTTAATAAAAAGCTATTTTTCATGAAAAATAGTCGCAAAACAAGAAGATAAAGAAAATTTGCTTCAAAATTATTTCTTAATGGCAATAAGTGATTAATTAAACGCAAAAATATTTGTCTTGAAACGATAGGCATGATTTTAATCAGTTCAAAATTGATGAGACTTTAAATAATAATTTCCTTTCATAAAATCAAGATAATTTTTGTATAAAATTTCCTCAAAAATAATTTCTCAATAACTATGAGATTAATTAAACGCAAATATTTTTACGTCATTTTATAATCAGGTGCAAAATTTATGCTCCTCGAAATAAATTAAAAACTTTTTGGATGAAAAACAATCGCGCAGATTTTATGTTCGTACATAAACAATCATTTCGTGCAATAAAATCGCGCCCCATGTTTTGTGAGGGAAAAAATATGATACATGATTTTAGTGTCATTCAAACAACAAGGACGAGCGCGCGCGGGCAGGCGGTTCGAACAACAACGTATAGTAGTATAGCGGCCGAAGAAAATTACGAAGAAAATTTCGCTCGAAACAATCCCAAGCGTCTAATTTGATTATTCTGCCATAAGACGCCGTCAACAAAAACTTTATTATGAAAGGTTTTTACGACGAAATATTGTTATATACTATATATATCGTCTTGCATTGAGTGATATAAAGTTGAGCAAGGGCGAAACGAACGAACTTCAAAACGCACATTGTTAGCGAATTTAAACACACAGAGAGAAAGAGAGAGAGGAAAAAACACACAGAGTGGAGAATTTTGTGAATGAAATTCGCAATGTCTGCGCGGCTGCTGTACATCGTCGAAGACATTGACGTTTTGCGTGTAAAGTAGGGCATTTTATTTCAAAGAGAAAGTCACTGACGCATATAAAACCAATATAATTGCTATTATTATACATTTAAAATTTTTGCGCGTAATTTCGGCGGCCGAATCGCTTTTCGGCCGAAATTAATCACACGGGCGAAAAAATTTGCGCGCGCGCGCTCACTGTTTTTTCTTCTTTTCGTTCGTTTCAAACTAATCGGCTGATTAAGTGCCAAAAGATCGTTTGCTGATTGTATACGCGTTTCATCTCAATAAGGATAAATTAATTAAAAATTAATATAATAAGTTTATACAGGGCGTTTCATAGATATTTTTTAGTGTCTCCACCTTCATCTCATCCCCATCTCTCATTTTTCTTTGCGTTTTGGCATTTTCCATCAAAACATTTAAAGATTTTTGTAAAAATTGTTTGAAAATCGAGAAGAATGCAGTTCCTCCTGATTTCTAATCAATAATAATGAAACTCTATAAAGAATTTGATGGAAAATACCAAAATTCAAATGAAAAATCAAAGAAGAAAATCGTCGAAAAATTGTTGTATTTCATAACTGTATATTTCTTCATCTCAATATACTGCTCTAATTGAATTAATATATAAAGTTTAAACAGTATAGAAATCAATTTTCTTTTATTTATTGAAAACATGCGTCCTAAATGTGATTTCTCACAATTTAATTAAAAAATCGCGCGATATTTATTTAGCGATAAACATAATTGATTTCTATCGACAAAATAATTGTTTTGTACTACTTTTTTTCCTCTCTACATAAACAAAATATCCTTTTAGAATGTTGTCCTTTCGCCGCCGCGTGTTGTTGTGGTGTTACAACACCACACACAAACTACGCCTTAATATTTACTAAAAATATAAATGATTTGAATCAAATATTTCTTAATTAAGCAAAAAATACATTCTTCGCTAATTTTCTTTTCATTTTTCAATGGCGATAAATTAAATCGTTTGCAATTGCTAATTATGCTCACACGTAAAATTGCACAGTTTATTAATGAGCGTCGTAAAATTTTATTGTGCTGCATTTTGCACATAAATCTATTGCGCGTCGATAAATTAATGTGTGTGCGCGAAAGTGACAAATATGCATTTCGCCGACCGATTTGTTTCAAAAAGCCAAGACGTTTTTGCAACAATATTATTTATCAGACGCGAACCAACCGGACAATTTCAGTGGCTTTTATTTGTATTGTACGGATATATACGCAGCCAACAAAGTATTTTGATTAAATTCTTACAAGACATTATTATCTCCAGCTAGTTATTTGAAGTATTCTGTGAAATTAATGTGCGCGCGCGTTGGTTGTTGTTGGTTTTTTTAATATTTATTATCTCTTACCAGAAAAATTACCTCCGCAAAAATAATTGACTTACCTAAAACAGAAAAAAAGACATGGAATTAATTGTATTATAATTGCATGAATTGGCTTTAATTATATAACTAACGATTTTTAATTTTTTTGTATACAATATATTTTTTTTAGTTTAGTTTCTTGATGCGTTAAAGTAGCGCGCGATTGTAATAAAAACACTAAAGTGGTTTTTGTACTTTTTCGTATTATATGGTTAATAAATAAATCGCCAACGTGAATTTTGCTCCTTTTTGCTTTTACTTAAACAGCTATTTAGATAAGATAATGGCTGGTTATTTCAGGTATTTTATTACATTTTTCTTCAACCGCATATAGTACCATGCATGTGCTTTATTATTGACGACGCGAAATTGTCGTAACCTTCACTTCCCCCCGAAAATAAAAAATTGTATCGTTAAGTAAAACACATACACACCTAATCTCCATCTATGCGAAATTTCTAATAAATTACACCTCATTATTACGGCGATTAAATTATATACGCTGCAATTAATTACTCCAGGTGCGTATAAATCATTAGGCAACACATAAAATTTCTATTAGCTATGCAAATCGCCTCCCAAAAATAATTAGATACTTCAACATTTTTAAATTTAGAGCTTGGATCAATATTTCTGACAGTGTTTTGATGGAATTTCTACTTGAACTCCAAAATGAAAGCGAATATTTGATTTATAATAATGTTGAAAACTTAGTAAAGTAATAATTTAGAGTTTTTTTTTATTGAGAATCTCGATCGGTGATAATTTTACACTTCAATATTGTGCAATATCGGAAAATTGACAAAAATCTGTATTCTCATGACATAAATATTTGCTTTGATAAAGTTTCTACCCGCAAACAAAGCTTGTGATATAAAAATAAATTTAATATTGCGCAATATTGTTGGGTAACTACATATGTAGTACGAAAACTTATTATTTAGGTTTTTCGAAACTTGAAATCTTGATGGATGGATAATCCTATATTCTTATAATCTAAATACTTGCTTTGATACATTTTTTACTAGTAACAAAACACATAGCTTGGTTCTTCAATATTCTAAAAGAAATTTGTTATTACAAGTAATTATTTGGATTTTTTTATTGCAGATCGGTGATTTTGTATTCTTTTGACAAATATTTGCTTTGTTAAGTTTTCCATCCGCAAACAAAGCATACTTTTACATACATTTTAATATTGCGCATTATATTGTCTGAAAAGAAAACTTCTCCACGTAAAGGTACTTAGATTTTTTTAATTTAGAATTTAATCGATAAATCTGTATGATGTAAATATTTGCTTTGGTAATATTTTACCCATAAAACAGAGCAAGTGAAATTATTTAGATTTTTTAGAGTTGCGATCGATTATTATTCTGGATTCTTTTACGATGACATAAATATTTGCTTTGTTATTTCAACGCCGCTCGCAAAGCTTAGTTATGCTTTTTAATATTGCGCGCATTGCATTACTGTCCACAAGAAGTTCGCATTTTATATTAAAAATTAAAAATAACCTAGATTCCTTTACTTTATATACTTCTATTTCGCCCAGAAATCGAACACACACTACTACGAATTATATTTTATATTGAAATAGCGATCGATAAATTAAGATTGTTTATTATTGCGCAATTTATTTACCGCACGGCAAACGTGGTGCGAATGGAAACTAGTTTAGATTTTGCATAAAAAGAAATTAAATTTGATTTGCAATTAATCGGCCGCGCGCGCTCGCTCGCTTTTTTTTATGGTTCGTATGCACGTAATATGCATAAAACTGCATTTCTTCCTTCAGCGAAACAATAAAAATACAACGAGCAGCAACAGAAAAAAGTATCGTAATTTTTTTCGGTCATCATATGGGATAATCTCGGGCTGTTAAAACGTTGTTGCAAATATTTACATAACGACCGTCATAAAAATTCTATAAAGGATAATTTTTTATATGCAACTACATATGTATAAGCGATTACATCACAACAATCTGCTGGGAAAAAAATTAGATAAAGTACCTATATGCGCAAAATTAGCTGTAAATTAGCGTTTTCGCATCTTATTTATTTATATAAATAGACGTGTTTATTATTAATATTAGAACGCACATTTCGAATGGTTTACGATCGCAACCTGTCCGATATTATTACGATGCTGGAGGCTTTCATATTTAATTTATCGTTCATAATTACAAGATTCAAAGCCTTGTCGATTGGGCCCACTAAATCCTCCTCGCGAAAACGAAGCGAAAAAAAAAACAATTTATGGTACGTTAAGAACACCAGCATTAATGTTGAATTTAATGCGGCAATTAAAAAAGTGCGATGCCAATCTGCCGAGAACGGGCAATTTTGCGAATTTTGCGCGCGTATGTAGATTGGGGATAATATTCGCCTATTTGGTGGCAATAAAATGGTAACACGACCGCGAAATATCCAAAAAAAATGTAACTAAATGGTAGCATTTTTATGTTTATTATTTTTATATACAAGTAAAAGCTTTATTTTATTGTCGTTTAATGTTGGTACGATTGAAATAAATGCAACATAAAAATGCCATTCGCTAAGTGTTATTATTTTAATTATCCGATCCGGATCGCGCTATTAAAAAAAACAACATAGCAGTAGCAGCGACAGCGGCAACGCACCAAATATAAGATGTGATAACAACATGAATTTTTCTTGAATAAAATCAGTGCCGTCATCAGATAAATATTGTAATTGACCTAAATATTTGCATTGTAAATTGATTGATATTATATTGCGGATTGTGATCGGACAGATGACAAAAGTATGATATATTTATGAATTTTTTGATTGTTAAAAGATGATAAAACGCTCTCAACAACTATTTCGAATGTAATTTTTAGTAATCATATCAAACTTTGAAAAGTGGTCAAATTTACACAAATTTTCACAATCAATTATGGAATTTTTAGATCATTAAAGTATGAAAACGTAATGAAAAACGACTTCTAAAGTAATTTTTAGTATAATTTTTGTTCATTTCGCCAATTCCACTCTCAAAGTTTCTAATGTTTAAGGTATTAACATAAAATTTGTCTTATTTTTTATGCTTTTACTAAGTTGACTTAATAATGGTGAAATTTATCCACATTTTAACACCCAAATTCAAAAACGAAAATTCAGTTCTGATGCAGTTTGTCTTATTAGTTTAATAAAATTGATCGATATTTAAAAAATCTACAAAAATGTATTCTAAGTTTTAAATTTAATTTTATATTGTCATAACTAAAGATTTTATATATTTTTTAACAAATTTTCGCACTCAAGTAAATGAAAATTTAGTTTTTATATATTTTTTTATGATAGTTGCGTAAAGTTGATTATTTAAACAAATATAGTCCAATCTGAGTGATAACCCTGAATTTTTTTTGCATTTTTATAATCTACTAAACGATTTTGAAGACTCAAATTTATATCGCCATTTAATTTTTATTATCTATTTCAATTATCTGAAGCGGATCGCTCCATAAAACGCAAAACCAAATAAAATGTGCCTTAAATGCGATAAATACACAACAACACGACCAATTGTAATATTTCGTATAGACAGCTACGTATATATATAAAATCAGTGCCGTAATCATCAGATAATTGTAATTGACCTAAATGTCAACGTGCGCGCGAGAAATCATTAAATTACGCCATTGCGACGATGATTACTATATAGAAGAAAATCCCTTTTGTGGTCAACGCGCTCGCCGTATTATTTTAATCGCCTGATGTTAAGCCGCATCGCGCCGCCGTTAGGTGATAATAACTAATAGTTCCTGCTTTGCAACAACGACAACCCTTATCACTTGCCACTAAACGGCCCAGCTTGCGAGTGATAAGAACGCATAAGCTTATAATTTAATATATTTCACATATTATATAAAAGTCGATAATACATCAAATTAATTATCGATCAAGTTGTAAACCTGTAGATTTTAACACCTGCAATTACCGATTAATTGAATTTAACATGTTGTTGTTGTTGTTGTTGTTGTTGTTGTTGTTCTTGTTGCTGTTGATCGCAAATTAATTTCAATCGCCATTCCTTTTTAGACGAATGCGTTTTATTTCAATTAGCATTGGCTCAATTATCGTCTAATATAAATCATTTCGACCGTCTCTTGTGACCCAAAAGTTTGTTTTTAATCACACGCGCGCTATTAAAGAATAATTAATTCTAAAGGTTTTATTTATATATTTATTGTATTATACAATAAAGTTGAAATATTTGTTTATTTGCAAACTTTCGCTTACACATTTAATTTGTACAAAAAACAATTATCATTTAAATTAGAATTGAACAAAACGTTGTGTGCATGCGAGAACGCGCGTTGCGCAATATTTTCCGATGCGAGTAAGCGCGCGAGCAAATGGATGCGTTGTTTAAGGCAGTCAAATATTTGCAAAGCAAATTGATTGAAATAATATTGTAGATTGCCGCGTGCGCGCAAAACAAGACGACGAGCGACGGTAAAATAAGACACACACTTTTCGAATTTTTCGCTAAAAGATTAAAACGTTCTCGCTCGACAACTGTCTGGAATATTTGATTTAATTTTGCCCACAATTTTGGTGTAGCTAATTTTACGCATTAAAATCGCACAAAAATGTTTCGCATTGTTATCCTTATTCAAACTCTTAGTGTAACATTTATTTAGCTGCAATTTTTATTAAAATGCTTTTAACAACTGCCTAAATCCAGAATTTGATTTAATTTTCCACAGTTTTCGCGTCAGTGTCGCTAATTTTACGCTTAAAACTTTTAAAAACATACGAAAATGTTACTTTGAGTGGCAGCTTAAAATGTTTTGTATTTTTATGTTAATTCAAACTGTTAGTAGCTGTACCAATTTATTTTAATTATTATTTTAAGTTAAATTAAATTTAGCTTCAAATTTTTTCTTCCGGCAAGAAAAATCCATCAAACTAAATGAAGTTTTTCGTACACGCGTGCCGTAAAGAAAGCGACGTCTCTGCCTACACATGTAACTACGATAATTATTGAATTATCAATTCAAGACGTCAATCGATTAATTGCGTACATCAATACATCACTGTTTGATTTTGATGCGCCCTCTCAAACACGAACAGCAGCACATCACAATTTATATTTCAAGATTAAACGAAATAATATGCAAATGAAGGGAAATAAATTCAATCTTAGACATTATTTTTTGTTATACATCTTAAGTGACAAAACTTTTCCTGATTTATTGGTGCGTTGGTGAAAGCGACGCCTAAAAATTATGCGGAAAAAATGTACATGCATATATACATATAGCATATAGCATACAGACGGTCCTCGTCGCTGTCAGGCGTATAAAATGCATAACATTTTTCGGGTAATGTTGCTGTTTGCGTTTTTTTTTCTTTCTTGCTGCTTCTTCTTCTTCATCTTTCGGCGATACAATGGCGCCAAGCGCTGCTTGTTGCGATAATTCATCTCTCGCGTAACAACTTTCGTCGATTGAAGTTCAATGCGCAAAAGTTCCGCTCGCAAATCGCTTCTCGGCAGCAACGCGCGCGCGGCGACAAGATTAATTACGTTGATGAATTAATTAAACGTAAGTGAAACAATTATTTGTTTTGCAAGTAGTAGGGTGGTGGTTTTTTTTTATATTGCGAATAATGAAGCGAGGAAAAAACGCGTTTTGTTCGGCTCGGTGCGGCGGTTTTTTCATCGTCTTCTTCTTCACCATCTCGTCTCTCTCCTTATATATGATGGATAGATTTTTTTCTCTATTAAACTCCATCCTTCATAGTTTCTTTTTTCGACATTATCTTTGTGTGTTATTTGATTGATGAAGATATAAGCTGTGCGCGCTGTAAAAATATTCACATACATAAAGAGGCATTGTCTCTCTGGCTCTTCCCCATTTTCTACGTATTTAGTATATACATATATTGTATATGTATATAATCTATATGTAAACGTATTTTTAGTGCTTCATTTGCATGTTATCCCGCTTAATCCAGAAATAAACTGTTACTTACGCGTTCCGCCATCGATCTGAATGAAGCACACGCACCAGATTTCAAACATATTCTATCCGTTGCGTTAGAATTACTAATTTCCATCAGTTTAGTGTGCGGGCGTTAGAGGACATAATCTTATAGTTTCTAATTAATTAAACATTCTCTCACTCAAAATTTACTTTGCAAATATTTCGACTGCATAATTTCAACATTTATTTGCGTTGAATTGCGTATTTACAAATATCTTACACGCTTTCAAATTATTCTCTTCAAAAATTTGTTAATTAGTTTGTATATGCTTAGAAAATTGCGAAGGAAAATTGTTGATAGAACAGTTTTTAAGTGAGTTTTAAGTAATCGCCAAGGAAAAAAAGAATGATAACAAAATTGTTGAGATCTAAATCAAATTCCTAGCAGTTGTTATTTTCATTCACTTTATTGGTTTTTCTAAAATTAGTAATTATCTTGTATATAGAAAATCTCATACGAAAATTGTTGATAAAAAGTTTCTAAGTGACTTTTAAGTAATCTCCAAGGGCAAAATTGTTGAGATTTAAATCAAATTCGCGACAGTTGTTGAAGAGTTTTTAACCTTTTAGGGCATTCAAAAATTTGAAGGATCTGTATAATTTCGACATTTGTTTGCAGATTAAATTCGTTCTTATATTGAGCATTTATAAACGAGAAAAAAGAAAAAGCGGACGAAAATTGTCAAAATATTTCACACGTAACGAAAAATTCTTCAAAAATTGAATGTTTGAGAAACGTGGCGATGTTATAAAATAATTTGGTGCACTAAATCTATTAAATATGCATCAAACTTGATTCTCTCTATATGTGTGAGAACTGTGTTTGATGGAAACAGCAAAGCCTACGTTCGGACATTAATTAACCGCATTTAAACATATTTTTTCCGTACACAAAAATCAAATCATGATGTATGCGCGCCCGATGAAAAATAAATCTAAGCGTTTCGTAACGTATTTGAATAATTTTGCAATTTGTATGCTCGATTTTTTTTATATATTTGTATACAAACTGGCTGGCTGTGCGCTTAATGAATTTTCGATTTAATTAGTCCATCTTAAACAAATTAAACTTGTTTGTGTCATTTTATCGCCGGCGTTAATTGGAAGCATTTAACAATTAATTGATTTATTTACGTTTCGCTTTTTTTATCTACTTAAAACAGAAAAAACGTGCCCCCGAAAATACGCTTGTTGCGTAAAGTTTAATTAA
>JARJDW010020426.1:0-23013 GCA_030264715.1 Adinopsis sp. GC000173
TCAAATGCATGATGTCGCTTGCAAAGTAAGCCCTTTCTTAAATAATATAGTTACATGAACAAATAATCCTATCGTTAAAATATTTTTAAACCTATTTTCCTGAATTGAATTTAGTACTCGCCACAAATTCTCTTTTTCACGTTTCAATGGCTGAAAACAAATGTTTCAAAGTATTAATTTCAGTTTTAAAAACACAAAAAAAGTTAATCGGTGCCATATCTGATGATTACAGTAGTCGTTCTATATATTGACTAAGTATGTAACCAGAAATTTAGTTAAAATAAGAGTCTTATGAGACGATACCTCATCATGGCATAGAACCCGTGCATTCTCACTCTTTAAATTTGATATTTTATACCGAATTTGTAACTTTAAACTCCGCGTCATGCTTAATTTTTATTCTTTTTTATCTTCTGTCTTTCTGGCAACTATTCCAAGTGCACGAATGATACTAACTACAGTTGAAGTCATTCATTGCATGCTATTCTAATATAATATTTTGTAGTTCAATGCAGACAATGCTAAAAATTACATAACTAATTTAAAAGTATAAAATTTGTTGTCTAGTTTTTAAGCCCTCTATAAAGAACATTTTTTATGTTTTTATTTTTATAAATTTTTCTACAAAAACATAAAATATCAGGCTGCAATTGAACATATCTAATACCTACTTTGACGAATGCTATTTGTTGGATTTCCCAAGCGATTGTCGGCATTTTTACGTAAAATTGCAATATTATTTATCTATATTTAGAAATGGAGTCCCATCAAAATCCCACGCAAAATGCAAAGAATCTATTCACAAACGAGCACAATGAATATTCGCTATACACACCATCCTTCGATCAATGTCATAAAAAATTCCGAGTTGGTTTGGACTAAAAATTATACGATTAACTTCATTGCAAACCGAAATAGTATAGGTGTATAGGTAAATGTCAGCGAAAATCCTCACAACGATGTAAAACTGAGAGCGATTGGCATTTTTGTCAAAAAGTGGAACAAACTATTGCAACTCTACTCTACGTGTCCAGGGCAATCTCGGCCTTTTTACACCCACGAATCGATAAAATATTCAATAAATGGTAACTGATAAATAAGCCACATTATTTACTTCTATCTCTCAGCTATTTTTTAAACGCGCATAACAAAGCACACGGCAGCTTTTCGTTCGCGCATTCAAGACAATATAATGTTTGAATAAGCGCCATTTAGCTACTACGTTCAAACTATTTCCAAACCGATTCGAGTTGATACGTGCTGAAGAATTGATACAACACACAACAAAAGTTAAATGAAAAATAAGCCACATTATTGTTTCCATCTAAAAGCTAGCTTTTCGCTGAATGACGGCAATAAAGCAACCGGACGACTTTTATCTTACTAGTATTCTTAGAATATTCAAGCCAAGTGGAATTTGTCTGATAGGGTCGCGGTTTAAAGTCAGTTGCACGAGATTTGTGAGTTGTACTGGCTGGTTGGCATCAAAATCCTTCGTATAGTGAGAGCTTCTCAAGAGATAGTGAGTCTCGTTTTTGGTAACTGACTTTTTGGCACTAATTGCTATTTGGACGAATGCCATTCAATCAACAGTTTACTTACTATTATATACATTGTAATACCACCAGATTAAGCACAAAAGTGTCCAATTTGCTCAAAATTCTATCCGGATTATGAATTGTAATAAATCTCATAGTCGATTTAGCATTTCAACGTCATTTTTGTGCATTTCATTCCATGCTGGAAAGTACATTATATTGTGTTTAATATAACGAATTTGCGGATCGGTTAACTTATAAATATTTGTTTGTGGACCAGTAATATAATATTAAGATATTATAGAGAAAATATGTACAGCAAAATGATAATCACACTTTAAGTAAGAAATTAGTGTGTTTCAATGCGATAATTTTTATTTCTGCGAACGAGCGATTGAGAAACGTTGTTCTAAGCTACGTTTTCTTTTAAACTGAAGAATTTTTTATCATTACTATTAATAAAAAAATGTATACTACCTCCTATGTCATTTAGTTGGGTAATGTGGCTAGGATTAAATGCAAAACACTTGCAATTAGCTTTAAACCTCTTCCAAGCAGACGCTTACCTTTACTTTTGCTTGTTTATTTTTATACTTGAGAGTATTTTCTTAATTATTATTAATACGTATAAGAATGTCGTCTTAAAAGTAGTATATTAACGTGCGTAATAACGTTTTATTATCAATTTTGCCATGATTAATTTCAAATATTTGCAAGACGGTTGTAAGACATTACCATTACTTTTGTTATGGAAGAGATTTTCCAATTACATATTACTGGATTATGTATTGCACTAATTAAATTCATTCTTATTTGTTGCATATTTGCATAATTGTTATTATTACATGAAAAATATCTTTAATTAAAATGCAATGAAAATTATTTTATCAATTTTGCCCGCACATTAAATGCACGAGCCTTGCAATTAGTCCAAGAACTCAAATGAATAACGTATTCTAATGAATCGCATTATCTTATTCATCTAACATTATATTATATATTCGTTTTAATTTTTGCCTTTTTTCTTTTTAAGCCGGCAAGGTAATTTATTTACATGTATTACCTATAAAATAAAATTTCATTTTACGACCATCAAAAACAAAAACCTACATCTCGACTGGATTACGAACATAGTTGTATAATATATCCCATGGTCTATGCATCAACATTTCAAGTTTACTCTTGTTCGTTTGTTTTGCTCTAAAGTGTACTTCATACTTGATATTAATACAAGGACAACATCTTCAACGTAGCATCATCATAATACCGCCGATATCATTTCATTACTATCACTAAAAATAAAATTAAATGCAGAAAATTATCAATATTTGTTTTTTAATCCCGCTTGTATTCCGAATTGTAATAAATCTCACAGACTATGTACCTTGGAACCCAGTCTGTGTGTTAACTCTTGTTCGCTTCTTTTTACGCTGGAGAGTACTTCATAATTGTTATTAATACAAGCACGTCATCTTGAATGTAATATTTTTTTGTGCAACCCTACAGCTTTACTATCACACTTACGTAGGTATATTCCTACATTCCGTACACGTCTATCTTATGACGCTAGCAGATATTAATTAACAAAAAAATACATGACCGTTACATTTTTTTCAATAATACCTAATCGTTTTTAATTGCACTTTGCGTTTTATTTGTGCGATATTTTTAAAGCGCTTTTGTGCCGCAGCATAAAACATACTTGAAACACTCGAAATGTTTAAGTTATTGTTAATCCGGCTTGTTCAGAAATTTAACTTGAATTTTATTTAAGGTTTCAAATCTTGCGACAGACGTATAAAAACAGAGGTAATATTCTATATATAGAAAGAGATTATACGATGGTACTGCTTAGGATTTTGGAGTATTTCTTAAAATTGATTTTGATTGAAGCGATTTGAGCCGGAAGTAAATAACGCAATTTAACGCCACCGTATTTCGTTTTAATTAAAACAAATACTGCATTTACTATTAAATAAACCGAATGCGTAATTAAAATGTTTTCAGTTTTATTATTATTTTTGTATGGGATTTAAAACGGCAACAAAGTTTAGATAAATAAAACTTTTGTCATTTCAGGCATAGATTTGAATACATTTTATTATTAAATTCAATACTTTTCGCATAAATTTGCAATTATTGATGTGTTAATGGAATTATACAAAAGTGTATTTGTGCAATCTATTTACTTATTTAAATGGAAGTTAAGAAAACAGAAGAATGAAATTTTTATCACGATGCATAAAAGTTTTTGATGATGCTATTTAAAGCCTTTTATATTTAAAATACCTCACCGTATTAGAAACTGTGTCACGTTCTTGCAAAATTTAAAAAGATTTTTTCTTCGACTTTAAATAGACAAGAAATTATTTATTACGCAAGGAACCGCAATGGTGGATGCGCCGGGAATACAAATTGTGCATTTTTTCGGGGAAAAGAAGGTAGAGGTGGAGAGACCTACCTATACAACATTCGCTCTTGTCGATCGGCCTCAACGTAAATTCGATAGTACATAAATATCATAACCATCCCAGGCAGCCAGAAACTAACACTTGATGATACCACCGAATACAATCTGTTCACGGTAAACGAACACATTTGTGGATGCTTTTTGCGATAGATTAGATGCTCCTCGGTCGTATACCACTCCATAAAGATGGGCAAAAAGGACACAAGCGCCGGGCTCAGCCAGACGATCGTCAGCATCACGCCCAGCTTCATGTTGGTCATGATGAGCGGATAGTCGAGCGGCTGCACGATCGCATAGTAGCGATCCACGCTGATGCAACACAAATGGAGAATCGAGGCGGTGGAAAAATACACATCGAGTGAATTCCACACGTCGCACATGAAGTAGCCGAAAATCCAACGGCCGCCGGTGATTTCGACGCTGAAATTGAAGCACATCGCCCAGATCGCCACTAGCATATCGGCAAACGCAAGACTCACAACGAAGTAATTAGTGATCACTCGTAGTTTGCGGTGCCGCATCACCGATACAATTACCAGCAAGTTACCAAACAGCGCCGCAATGATAATCAACACCATAAGCACCGCTTTGATGACGATGAGGATGCAGAACAGCCACGAATTGGACGGTTCCGGGTCATCGGTGGCGGTGACCGTCGATGCCGACGACAATATTGTCGTGTAAAACGTGCTATTAGCCGCCGCCGTGTAGCTGTTAAAAAAGTCTTGAGTGCCGGTTGTTTTATTGCGTTCGAGTAGCGCACTGGCGTTACGCTGCAACTGTATGGAAATTTCTTCGGGGATTAAGATGATTTGATTTTCGTTCATCGTTTCTGCCTTCTTGTTCACTTCCGTATCGCAAATAAACATCCAATATACATCAATTTTTACGCTCGTTTTATAAATTATTTAGACGGCATTTTGTTTTTTAGGCATATATAAAATATTGATTGCATTATAACAAACAAACAAAATAATAACAATGAAACAATATTGTTGCACTCAAAATATACATCATAGCACAAACGTGTTTTTAAAAAACTTGCCGAACTAGAAGAAAGTAAGCTAGGCCATCTAAGTAAGTAAGTTTTGGTCAGTTAGCGAATGTGTAACTTTTTAACTTTTATTTTAAAAATAGTTTTTTACACACGATTGGATGTTTAAGTCCGCGCATCGTACGCGTTTTAATTAATCAAAACCAATTTTAGATAGCGGATAAAAAACGCAACGTAAAATGCAAACTGTGTATGTTTTTCACGTGGCGAGGGCTGGAGAAGTGCGGTGTGGTATCTAGTACGCGTAAATTCGAACTGCGTTTTGTTGGCGTCGTCGTCGTCGTTTTGGATGAGAGAACAGAGCGTCGTTCCGAAATAAGAGAGTGCGCAATATAGTATATTATTATTATTATTATTTTTATATTATATTTTTTCTATTTATATATAGATATTTCGCCGGATAATATATTTTACGTTCGATAAATTGTAAATAATCGTAGAATTGTGCGGCTGAATGCGGATTAATTCGTTTCGGCATCGGATTTATTATTGCACGAATTTATTCATTTAAATCTATATCGTAGTAAAAGTTTTTCAAAAAGCGGCGGTCAAATTAAAATCGAGTTATGATTTATTTAAATCGTTTACCATTCGAGCGGAATAAATTACCGCAGAGAAAATGTTAAAATGCGAGTCAGTTGCTTATTGTTTTGAGCATTCAGTTTACTTCTAATAAGCTGACGTAAGAAAAAAGTAAAATAAATTTTGAGCTAGAGATTGATCAATAAAACGACAACCTTAAATTATTAATACGAAAAACAGTAATCTATTGATTCATTTCTTATCATCAATAATTCTAAACGATGAAATTAGTGCTATTTTCAAATAGAATTTGTTTTCCTATTTTTTCAGAATGATTAAAAAATGATTTTGATAAATAAATATGTGACCAACATACAGCACAAGGAAGTATGTTGAGGGCGAACGATTACGCGCAAGCGTCGGCAAGTTAACGCCGGGACGCCGCCATCCAGTCTGTCTGCGACCATCAAGGTCAGCGGTTATGTATTAAACATTTAATTTTTACTAGAACAAATTCTACATGTACATTTACAATAATAATATTTAAACTAATTTGTGTAGTTGTGAAAAATTATGTGTTTAATCGGCAACTTGTTAAAAACATGTTTAAAAATCATAGAAACGCTCAAAAGTTGAAACATGCTGCTGTACGCAGTTACTACTAACGCCGTTTGTTGCAACAAATAATAATTTTTTTGGTCTATTTTCTGAGCGATACGTTATTTTTCTACGCTTTCATCGAGGCCAGGAGGCTGCAGGTACATAATGTAATAAAATAGCTGTTATTAAATTTTTGCTAGAAATCAATAAATTGTAAAAAACAATTCACTATATAGATTATATACAATTAAATGTTAGTATTTATATGAAAACAAAAGAAAAAAATACAAAAATGTTTAACTAGTCACACACAAATGCAAAGCAATACTCGTACTACATAAAATTCTACATCGTTTTTCTGACGTGACGGAGAGAGCGAGCGAGCACCACCAGCGAAAAAATGATTGTAAACGCGATGGCTTCATTTTCGGCCACAATTATCTCAACGACATCCTCATCATCGCTTACAACAACATCAGCATCAATAACCACCACCTACCACCACAACATTTCATTAGTTAACATCCAGCAGCAATCAACAAATGAAACGAATATTGAAAATCTATATCCGACAACATGGGCGGAACTATTAATTCTGATCATGAAGGGGCTCGTCTTCGGAACGATCATACTGTGTGCGGTTTTCGGCAATGCGTTGGTGATAATTAGTGTTCACAGACATAGAAAATTACGTGTGATAACAAATTATTATGTTGTTAGTTTAGCAATGGCTGATATGTTAGTTGCATTATGCGCAATGACATTCAATGCGAGCGTTGAATTGACGGGCGGTAAATGGATTTTCGGACAATTCATGTGCGATGTATGGAACTCGTTGGACGTCTACTTCTCGACGGCGTCCATTCTCCACCTATGCTGCATCAGCGTCGATCGCTATTATGCAATCGTACGGCCGCTCGAATATCCCATCACAATGACACATCGCACCGTTGGCTTTATGCTGGCGAACGTTTGGATACTGCCGGCGCTCATCAGCTTCACGCCGATCTTTCTCGGCTGGTACACAACCGATGAGCACAAGTTGTTTCGCATTGAGAATCCCAATGTTTGTATATTCGTTGTTAATCAATATTATGCATTGATTAGTAGTAGTATAAGTTTTTGGATACCCGGCATTGTGATGGTCACAATGTACTGTCGCATTTACAAAGAAGCAATAAGACAGCGGAAGGCCTTATCGCGTACATCCAGCAACATCATCCTAAATTCAATACATCAGCATCGGGCGAATCGGTTCGGCGAGCACTACCTACATCCATCGGATGGCGAGCTAACCACCATCGGGCAGATTAACGGTAAGCGCAGTACGAGTTCCGGCTCAGCGGTGTCGTACGGCACGACAACGTCGACCTGTCCGCCTACGGGGACGGCCACAGCGGCAGCGGCAGTGGCAGCAGGCACAACAACAACGGCAGTAACGACATCGGTGGTAACATCAAGTGCAGCAGGAAATACAACCACCGCCGCTGCGGCCGCCACCAACACGACCGCCATTCGTGAAAACTACAAAGCTGCAACGGAACTTAATCTTAACGGTGAGGCTACATAAATTTTGTTGCTCGAGGTTTTTGCGTGTTATTTGACCCTCTACAGTTGTAGAAAATCAATATATACAATTTTAGAGTTTTGGCTAATACAGCACGCTACTAGAGTTTATTTCAAGGATTAAAACAAAATGTTTCATTTAATAGGTACAACAATAAGACATCAAGCGAAGAGTTGGCGTGCTGAGCACAAGGCTGCCCGAACATTAGGTATTATTATGGGGGCGTTCATGCTTTGCTGGCTGCCCTTCTTTCTATGGTAAAATTACAATGTGGAATATTCTCATTAAAAAATGATTACGATGATTTTCCTGATCTATTTTTAGGTATGTGATAACGACGCTATGCGGGGAACGGTGTCCGACGCCGGATGCTGTTGTTGGAATGTTATTTTGGGTTGGTTATTTTAATTCGGCATTAAATCCATTGATTTACGCATATTTCAATCGCGACTTTCGCGAAGCGTTCAAAGACACGCTACTTTGCGCGCTGCCATGCTGTTTCAGTTGCTGGAAAAATCCGGTTCGATTTCTTTAGCCGTTCAATGATGAAATTTTATAAATTCGATTACACACAACTCATTTCCGGATAAAGATGACTAATAATAATAATTATAATGATAAAGATAACCTAACTACTACTTGCAACATACATATATTTATTATACACGCATTCTCATAAATATTTGTACAAGTACAAAAATACATTAAAGCAATAATACAAGACTTGAAAGTGACATTCATTCATAATTATTTTTTTAATATATTTAAATATGAAGACTTGCAAAATTTTGTTTAATTATGGCATTATCAATTACTGTGATACTATATAATTAATTATGCTCAAAGAAATAATAAATTTTATGAGATGAAAAATAAAAAATGATATATAAACTTATTGTTACTTACTTGCGTTAATCATTTTTGTTAAAGTTAAATTTTGTTTTTCGTCTTCCTATATAAATATGTTGTTATTTTATAAAATAAACATAATGTTATATATATAAAAAGATGAAATGGTGCCAATAATTGTAAACAAAAAAAACTTTTATTTCTTCAAGACAATCTTTTATAGGCCTATACATATATAAAAAGAATATATACTTATATATATAAAAAGAAGTTATAAAAAATATATAGTTATATATACATACATGTAAATATTGCGCTATGAAAAATCAGGGTGTAATATTTGTTTGTGATTGCTTTCTTGTTGCAATATTTTTATTTTGATGAAAAAAAAATAATATTATTATATAAAATGCGCGCATGCACATAATGGTGATGATATTTTAACATATACAAAATAAAAAAGTAAAAAAAGGTGTTAAATTGTTAAAAATTGTATTAACTTATGTATATAATAAATAAATATTATTTTATTAAATTGAATTTGTTGTTTCTATATCACTACGCATATATGTTATATTATACGAAAAAACTGCAAAGTTTTGATGGATAAAAAGTTGTGCAACTTGATGGGCGAAAGTTTAGTAGCAATTAATTTACGCAATTCAATTAAAAAGTTATATTTAGCTGAAAAACATATTTACTATCGTTATACGATCATATATTCTATTGAAAATACTTTTGCACGCTTTTAATATATTTAGTATAGACTTGCTACAATTCATCAATGTTATTAGATTGGTAAAGTTTTAGTAGATTTGTATGAAATCTGTTTTCATTTCTACATTTTTTAATTGATTTTTTATCTTTCAAATTAGAAATTTATATAAGTAGTTACAAGTTACCGTATTTGGAACATTGCTAATAAAAATAATTTAAATGATTAAATTTTTTCTACTACATAGTATCCATATATTGAGAAAATTTTCTAATTAACTAAGATTTAATCCAATATAACATTATTCTCAATTATTTACATATTAATCAATTTTAAATTCGATATTTTTAATACTGCATGACTGTGTATTTTTTTTGGATTGAGAAATTGTGTAATTAGTGAAATGAAGCCAATAAAACTAAACTTCACAATGTTGATGTGTTAAAAGTGACCAAGACCGTTGTAAAGGACACAAGTACAATTGTGTCCTTTAACAAAAAAATCATGTCTTTTACTTATCCTGAACATGGCCACAAAACGTCGATAATTGCAATCATATATGTTTTATTAACACTTGCTTGCAAACACAACAACATTACACATCCTTCACAAATTAAAAAAGTAACGTGAAAAATATAATAGTTCTATGAAAATTTGAATAAATAATGTGAAGTTGCAAAATATTCCGGTTTAAACTACATATAACTAACAATAATAATTACAGTGGTGAATACTTATCTGTCGTAAAAAAAATGAAACACACATATAAAATCTACTTTCCATGTGGTTGATATTAATACTATTAAGATACGTGTACCATCAGTTACTTTTTGCAATGCAACTTTTCCAGGTTTCGTCGATGGTGAGTATTATATTATAGAATTAATTTTTATTCGTCTTAAAAAATAACATTATCTTAAAGCTTAGAATACATAGTTACGTCAATACATTTGATTGAATTTATTTACTATTTTTGTTATATTGTGTTGGCTATAGTGACTTAGGGCCGGTTGTTTTGCTTAAAAAAGATTAATTTTTTCAAACTAAATAATTTCCACGTTTTTAATAGTGACGCAAATTTCTTTGTTGTTTGTAAATCAGAATTTATACTAAATCCCAGGATAAAGAATAATATTACACATACTCTATTTTATTGTGAATAAATTATCAAAGAACGCATTGTCATCCACTCTCGATCTACCTTAAAAATTTCAGTACTTTTGCTATTTAGAAAGGCTGTTTAAAATCGATTTCAAAATTCTATTCGAATATACAAACTGAAAGATAACATTGCGAGCTAATAAAAACGTGGTAATAAAATTAACTTTAATATATGTATATGTATTTTGCGTTTAAACTTTTTTCAGATCTTCAACTAGCTCATGTAGGTATGTTAGCGCAATTACACGGTTCAGACTAAAATTTATTTTTCCAGCTATTCAATAAATTATAGTTAAATAAAATCCATTGTGCTCAAAAAGTAGATGTATTTGCGGTTTAAATATTTTTTCAGACTTTTAATGCGCTCATTGCTTAGATGTTAGCGCAATTACACGGTTCAGACTTGAATTTTATCTTCCAGCTATTCAATTAATTATAGTTGAATAAAATCCATTGTGTTTGCAATCTCACCAAGACCAACGTGCATTTGCTTCATTTGCTAGAGTACCAGTTGCATTGATAAACTTTAGATTCCTTATCTTCAAATTGAGGTTTTTTTCTTCATGCAGATGGTTGAATGTCTTTATCTTCGCTGACAGTCAACCTCTGTGGCTGCAGTTTAATGTCATACCCAGGACAGATTTGCAATCTCGCTAACTTCAGCAGTTTTATCACCTCAAAAAATGCATCAAAACTGTTAATTTTACTTGGCGCTATATACAATATTTTAAAAACTCAAAATTACCTAACTTGATGACTTGATATTTTTGGTAAATAAGAAAAAGATTATTAAAAGAATAGAAATCATTGTAAAAAATAAATTTATTCATAAATAACGCGTAATTTAATATATAAGAAACGGCTATAACTTATTAGACAATTGCTGTTATTAAAAGAAATTAGAAAAAATTACTGCAATAATATGCACCTTTTTTGGTACACCACTGCCATACTGTTTGATCGGTAATAATTCAAAGAACTATATCGAAAATGTAATTAGTTTTTTCAACTAATGAGCAAGTTTCTGTAACGCGTATGGCAACATTCATTAGCCTTAATAGAATTCCACATATGATCGGCAAAAAAGTCTCCTAGCTAGACATATAAAGTCTGATTGGACACGTATGTACTATAGATTGAATTAAGCAAAAAAGCACTTGATAAAAGGACAGAGTCGCGCATAGTAACCTTCGGGCATTTTCGATAAATAATACACAATATGTGTCTATGTAATAATCTGATAATGTTATTAATTATTCAAATATTAATACGTGTATGTGAAAATCGATGCAGTCAAGTTTTTAGTTGGGCCGAGAGCACTAACAACAATGACGATGCTGCTTAATGCTGCGAACAAAGTTTACGACCTTTTTGGAATTTTACCACAATATAGCTGGCATCGTACGCTCGGCATCATATTCATTAGTTCTACCTTCATCTATATTACGGTGGGCTGGCATATATTACATATTATAAGTGCGCCATAGTCATAATATGCTTGAAATTAATCTAATATTCTAAAATGTTTGTTTGTGTTTTAAGTAAAACATGGTATTGATATCAACTATCTGCTGCTCGATTTTATGACAATGGTGTGGTTGTTTTGCTTTCAAATGGGTTTAATTGTGGCAAAACGTCAAGAAGAAAGGAAACACAAACTATTGGCTGCAATTGCCAATAGTGGTACGTTTGGTAGTCCAGAAACACTTCTTGCAGCCGACAAAACAATAAACTTATTTGTGCATGTGATAAATTTTTGGGTACTACCATTCCTTTCTGTTGTTATACCTATATTGGTGTGCTTCATGCCATGCGAGGAACACGTCGAATCAACTTGCGGTTTCATTGTTGATGTGGTACGATGACAGTACTTTTAATCATTCCAAAATAATTTTCGTAAAATTTCAGTATCTAGGCTTCAATATATATTATACGCCCGTCAGACAAATAATCATGCTTATGCAGAGCTTATTTATAGCGATCAGTTCGTATTTTTTAATGAACGGTCTGGCATACTTATTTTCTATACCCTGCTTTATCAATTGTCGCATCTACGATTTAGAGAGCCGATTGAAAAAATTAAAACGGTGCCCGACAATGGAGAATGTGAAATTTTGCGTGCAATATTATCTATACGTTTGCCGGTATGATTTTGCATGTTCTATTATATACAAAGTGTGCCCAACAAAGCCTAGTAAAAAACACTAATTTGCAATATGGAATATATAGATTTGTAGGCTGTTTTTCCACACACAGATTTTTTACTGTCATTCATGCTTAAAACCTACAACTTCTTTTTCACATGCAGTTATTATCGAATGAATTTTTTAGTACTATAACGGTAGGTAAACTAACAACGAAATCATATTTTTAAACAGCAAATTGGCCCTTCTTACTGAATTCTCACATATTCTGGCAAAATACCATAAACTACGCGCTTGGAGGTAGGTGAAGAAAATAAACCACGATATTATGATTGTTCCAATGCGATGGTACAACATTCTGTTTCTCTATGATGTTACTTAAATAAATAAAAAGACGCACTAGTAAATGTTGAACCATTGGACTATCGAAAATATATGAAAAGTCGATGTGTAGAAAAGCAATCTTAGACAATATTTTAAACGCTGCAACCTCACTTTGCATACACGCTTAAGGTTCCCATACATGGTGTTACCGATTGATTGCGTTAAATACATGCAACAAAACGCAATTTTTAACACCATATACTATTGTACAATACCCCATCTATATGTTGTTAAATTTAACAACATCCTACAACTTTTCAAATAATTTTCAACGTTTAACCTTTAGACTATGGAATGATTATTTAATTCGGCTGCAAGATGTCTATTTACTATTTTCATTAGCATCTGCGGAAATATTAACGCTCACCATTTATAAAATATACATCGTAAGTTGTGTTATTTCGCACAGAAAATTACGTAATTAATCCAATGCATAAATTATTATATTCTATTCTAGAATCCGGACTTTCAATCAATAATCGTATGCATAGGCTCACAAGTTTTCATCCATTTAATCGCAACGATTTCTGAGCACATTAACGAACAGGTAAATGCAGCGAGTGTGTGTGTCTTAATCATATTATATCTGTACTTACTGCTGTAATGTTACAGATACCCAAGTTGCGAATGGGTATATTCGAAGCGGTTCCGTGGGATGGTAATGTAAAATTGCAGCGTAGCATGCTGCTGTTTATGATGTGCACAAATCGACAGATGTACATTAAAACGGGATTATTTGGGGTGTATAATCGACAGCGCGTTCTTGCGGTAAATATTTTTGAGAGATATTATTCATTTAGCTTATGTAGAGGCTAAATATACAATTTTTAAATAAAAATTTTCAGTCAATTTTAGACATAAAATAAGTAAAAGCGTATATCGGACGTTTTGTTTAATATTCTCTACGTTTTTAGAGACATTTTTCTGTTAGAACCAAGAATGTTACTTTTAACAAAGGCTGTTGTAAATTAACTTTAGGTAGAGGCCAAATATACAATTTTTAAATAAAAATTTTCAGTCAGTTTAAAGATAGAATAAGTAAAGACGTATATCGGGCGTTTTTTTTTAAATATATTCTACGTCTTTAGGGACAATTTTCTGTCAAAACCAAGAATGTTAGTTTTAACAAAGACTTATAAATTAACTTAGGTAAAAATTAAATATAGGTACAATTTTTAAATGATTTTTTTTGTTTTGTTTAATATATTTTACCTTTTTGGAGACAATTTTCTGTCAGAACCAAGGATGCTAGTTTTAACAAAGACTCTTATGAATTAACTTTAGCTAGAAACTGAATATACAATTTTCAAATGAAAAATTTCAGTCAGATCTAGACATAAAATAAGTCAAGTCGTATATCGAGCGTTTTGTTTTAATATATTCTACGTTTTTAAAGACAATTTTTTTTCAGAACCAAGAATAGGTAGGTCTTAACAAAATCCCCTGTGAAAAAGTAAAAGATAATTGAAAATTTGATTTGTTGACCAATTGCTTGCTGCGTTGGTTCTATTGTACGCCAGCTATTTGCAAATGGCGAAGTGTTAAGCAAAGTCTAGAAACTATAATCTAGAAAAATCGGTAAATAAATGTTGTTGATCACATTATATCAACATAAAATCAATATTAGGATTTACTCTTGATTTATAATACAAATATGATTATTTACACACCTATAATACTACCTAACGTTGATTTACAACATTTTCTTTAATTTATCATCAGAAGTAAATTCAAATTATAACAAAAATATTGCTTAAATTTAATTATTAATATGACATTCGTTTCCTGTCGACTTAATCTGATTATTCTTACAGATTTACAAAACCTTGCATATGGTATTAATTATGCTACATAGAAGATTATAAAGACGTCAATATATAGTAACTATACATAACATTAAAGCTTACTTTGTGTTATTAAATTGTAAATAAATATGAAAAATATAAAAGCGATTATTTATTCACTGAACCACTCTATTACGTTCGGCATTGTACAATATTAATGACATTTAATAAAAGAAAAAATATGTGTAGGTATTTACTACGTTCAATTCTATTATATATGCAACAACAACACACTAAAAGCTTCTTTTTAAATATCAATAGTTATTTATAAAATAGACATCGTCTACAAAAAAATGTTATTTTACACTTTGACTGTGTATTATCTACATATACATGTCATATTGACCTTCGAAACGAGCACATATACAGTGTGTTCAATAATTTTGGAAAACCCCTTTTATTTTAAAAACGATGGTTTAAATAAAAATTCTGAACACGTAGATCGATATTATTTTATAAAACGGATCTGATGGTGATATGCACTTTGTACTTGTAAGTGTCCATCATGGTCTGCCGATGGTCAACTTCGTTTTTTTTTAAATGGAACCCCCCACTTTTTAATTCAAATTCGGAAAGATCACAACATTTTACGTCTAGTCTGTGATTTGTACCAAATTTTGATTTAAGACATCGGAGATACAGCTGGTGCTTATAAGTCCGGCAACACCCCTTTATTTAGAAAACGATAGTGTAATTAATAATTCTGAACACGTTGGTCAACCTACGTGTTCAGAATTGTTATTTAAACCATCGATTCCAAAATAAAAGTGTGTTTCCGAACTTATTGAACACACTGTATATCAATATCAATAATTATGTGAACCAATGTGATGTACTCGTATGTTAAATTCTAATATTCCACAACAGATCACCAAATAAATACGTAATTGTGGTTTCACGCTGATACGCTCATTATTCAAATATTCATTGGCAATAGAATTATATATTTATTATCAATATGTATTTTAAGGCTCCGATACATTTCACACCAACACTTTTCCACTACTGCATAATAACTTTTGGCTGCAACTGTAGGTAAGTATATTACATTTATAATTGGTAATTATTAACTTTTTGCACTCGACTGTCACTATATAGACGACAAGGTATGTTTTATTGTTGCGTAGGCGACACACATGTTTCATCATTGCCTTCATATAAAAATAATTCATATTTTTTTTATTAAGAATACCTATTCGTTGTTAATAGTTGTGATTCACTTGAATATCATTAAATACCACTGTTTTAAGAGTTAATTATAAAGTATTTATAAAAAATATATGGTGGCGGTGCCGGGAAATCCCACATCTTAATTTTTAAGCATGTTTTTTTTGAGACCAGAAGTCATTGTAAAATTACTTTGTAGTTAGGAATAAATTCATTTTGTCTATTTTTAGTATTTTCGATGATTAAAGTTATAAACAGTTATAAACTTATACTTATTTTCTTTGACAAACATCTTTGTTCACCGGGTTATATAGTAACTTTCTTTTTTATTATTTTTGTGGATATACAACTTAAAAATTCATGTTGACTTAATTGCATAGTTAGAAAAATACCAAGTTGGAAAACACTCGCGAATTATAGTTTAATTTCGAGAGTATCAGCTTCTTTTCGATAGCATGGGCCAATAAATTGCTAAATTCAACTGTAACTGACCACTATCGGTATTTATTTCTTTATTTCTTTAATTATTTCCACTTCATTCATCTAATAGACTTCTATTAATTTACTATTTATAAAATAATTATTGGGCAGTTTGCTGCGCCTTGTTTAATATTGTATAGTGTTTTTCTCTGAATTTAGAATTTATGAGATATTTCAATTTAAACTTATATATTTATAGATTGTTAGAAATGTAATTATACAACGTTTGATATTTATTTATTCCCACAATTTTTGTCAATTAGTAAATTTTTTAAACAATTTTGAAAAACATTTTTAATCACTTCACTTTCTCATAGACATAAATAATAAACTAAAATCAAAACATATTTATCTAATTCTCTATTGCTCTAAATTTATTTCAATTTTCCTTGCGTCTGAGAACCTAAGATACTGTCCTGCAACATACCGAAAATAATGTTTTTGAACTCTTCCAGAACTATATTGTTGCAAGTTATATATGTACCTAACTTAAATATAGTATTTTATGTTATCTGAACAGGTATATCGAGATGATAATACTACCGATATCAAAAAGATTTGATGAAATAATTGGTGTCGTACCGCATGGTGAATGGAATTTAAAATTAACATTGCCCTTTATAATTCAGCATATAGGTACTATTAATCCATTGAAATTTTAATTTCATTATCATATGATATTTTGTTGCCACAGTACCTAATGGATTTGATTTACATGCATTAATGCTGGATTTTATTGGATTAATAATGGTGTTCGCATTTCAAAGCGGTATCATATTCGCCAAATATCTTGAAAAGGCTCGCTTGGAATTTCTCGATAATGTGGCAAATAAGGAGTATGGCAGTCCAGAAATACTAACGAAAGCCAACCATATGCTAAATTCTTTTATATACGTAATAAATGCATTTGTCTTCCCTGCGGTGACATTAACATACATACTATTTATATTTCTTGTTAGATGCGATGATTATGTAATAGACTCTTGCAAAATTACATTTCACATGGTGGTTATCTATAATATAATTTTTAAAACATTATATATATTTTTTTTAAATTTTAGTACTTGTGATTTGATATGTTTCAAGCACCAATGCGACAAATTGTAGCAGTCATTCAAATATGTATGCTAACTCCATGTTTTTACTTTTTGATGAATGGAGCATTTATGTTATGTGCAATGCCATGTCTAGTTTATTGCCGTTTACTGGATATAAAAGATGATGTACGCAAAATTGACGCAATAGTTTTTCGACAAGTGCAACACTGCATTGATTATTACAGTTACATTATTAAGTTTGTGTTATTAAATGTTATTAAATTTTGCACTTTAGTATATTTCTAGATTATGAAGTGATTATATATGGATCAGTCAACATGTATTTCTAATATTTTCAATGGCCACAGCCGAATTGTTAAGCCTAACTTTATACAAGTTGTTTATTGTATGTATTACAATATCATATTTTTAGCAAGCTTTGTTATTATTAAGTTTTTAAATTATAGGATCCCGATTTAAAAAACGTGATTAATTTTTATTAGCTCGCAGATAGCTATTCATTTAGCAGCTACAATTTCTGATTATATCAATAATGAGGTATTTCTAAAATGGTTAAAAATCTTAAGTTTACTTACTAAGAAGTTTATTGAACTAATTTCAATTGGTGCCGGCGTTAAATAAAATAATATTGTATAATTTACAGCACCCATTCAAGCGCAACAAAAAAAAACGCATTTTATACGAAATAACTGAAATGTTACATGTCTAAAATTAGTTTTGCAAAATAATTGGATGTCCAATCTGATAAAATTTACAAATGTTATATAAAAATTACTAAATAAGCAATTTTTGATGAGGTCTGCTAGTTTTACGTGTATGGATTTGTTATTAGGGCTACAATTAAACAAAATATTTCTGTTTCAATTTGGTTTTTGGTCAAAATTAGAGAAAAACCAGAAAATGTGACAGTTGGGTGACATTTTTGCTGAATTTATGCAATTGGTCAATTGGTCTACCTCTGGAAAGATGGATTGTAACATTTTAGAAAGAAAATGGTGTGAAAATCAATTGAAAAATGTGTGAAAATACCAAAAATCTCCACCAGCTGCCAATTTTTTTGTCTTTCAATGTTTTTCATGCATTTTACAAGCTATTTTCATCAAATTTTAAATTGGTCTACCTCCGGAAATGTGAAATGTAACATTTTGGAAAAAAACGGTGTAAAAATTGTATGGAAAATGCATAAAACACTAAAAATGTCATTCATCTGTCAAATTTTTCGGGGTTAATGTGTTTTTTCATAATTTTCTGTCTTCATTCTTTCACTTTTCGACTTTCTCGACTCAATCTTCAACTGTCTACCTACTCTGCCTCTTTTCTTTACTCTGCAAAAATTATCAACATAACGAAAATCTCTAAAAATTTCCATAATTTGTTTGTAAAGTTGAAATAATTTAACAATGCAGAGCAAAACATAATATTTGCAACACAATTGTGTTGAAATTTGTTTAACTTGTTCGCCGTATGTAACTCAATTCCATTAATATATTTTGCAAAAGAAAAATACTTTAGCAATTTTTTTGAGAATTGATTGACGAGACGGTGTGAACTTTAATCAAGCATTTATTGTTATGCCGTTGTTATTTTTGGTGTTCCAGTTGCACGAACTGCGACTGAATATTTTCCAATCAATACCGTGGAATGGAGATGTTAAGATTCAGCGAACAATGCTAATGTTTATGTTGTGTACACATAGAAATTTATACATTCAAACAAGTTTGTTTGGTGCGTATAATAGAAAACGTGTTGTTAAGGTATTTGCGAAATAATATTGATAATAATATATAAATGTCGAGGCACTTTTTGCAGGTCTACAAAAGCGTCTATTTCATATTGACCATGCTCTACGGAAATAAATTATGAGCAGCGGCCGATTTTTATGAATCCAATTACGTATGTATGTTGCCGCCTGATGCCTTTGCTTATATTTACACACGAATATTGAATTAAATCTGCGAGGCTCGCATCAAGCATGATTGGATGTGATTACGAATACGATTCGGAATTGGTCAATATTCTCAGAAAAATACAACAACAGTATCAACAATTCTATCTACGTCCATCAAATTCGAAATAAATTGGATTGTAAATAAATGGAAATATCGACTTGCCGTTTAATAATACGTGACATAATTGTGATTATTAACCTATTTAGTTTGTTGAATATGAAATCAAAATGTGAAGGGTGAAATAAATATTATTATAAATAAACATCGTTTATTTTTTATATTAAATAATGTAATACGACAAAAAGGTGACAAAAATGCATCCACGATGTTTACAAAATGACCTAATTACAATATTTTAAGTATAAGAGCGAATTGAAAACAACATCATGCCATGCGACATTGCCTCTCGAAGTAAACAATTTTACGTTTGCAGCGTTGAATTTTAATCCGCTTTAGGGAAAATGGCACAAACGTAAGACGCAAACATAAAAGCAAATAATATTTTGTTTGCTATGGCCTGTTATAATGACATGAAACATTATACTTATTCATTATTTAAGTCCATATATTATATTTATACAAAAATGTTGACGTAAATATTCGTTGACTTTATTACGACCTTCTTTTTGTTTGAACTAATTGTAAAATGTGCAGTAGACATTTTCAAAAAGGATTAAAAATTAAAACGGTATTACAACTTATTTATATATACCTGTTTTTAATTCAGATATGTATGGGCAAGTAAAATCTATTTTGTTACGACCTTTGGGCCTCTTTATTTTAAAATTTAAAAGCAAAAATTGGGATATACAGCTTGAATAACAAGATCATCAGAGCATGTTTGGGGTAGCTACAAATTTCTACGTCAAAATCAAGTGAAATATTACCTTTGGGACATAAAATTATACTTTGTTAACACCAACGTTAAAAAAGGATTTTTATTTAAATATAGAGTTAACCGTCACAATATTTCAAAAAAAAACATTTTTGGGGTAGTTACAAATTCCTACGTCAAAATCAAGTCAAAAATCATCATCATCAGCGTTAAATTAGGATTTATATTAAAAAGTAAAGTTAACGATTAAAATATTTCAAGAAGCTATTAAATTCTTCGTAAAAAATCATCTATTCAATATTTCTGTTCTTCAAAATCAGAAAATACTTGTATATAGAAATCTATGTACGATTTCAAAGCGTTAGCTTTGGTGGGTGGAGATGTTTATTTACCGATCTTTTTATCAAATAGAATCGCCAATGTTTATTTACAATAACAGGTATAATGACACAATCCATTTTTGAATATTCACGTATGTTGTAAATATTTATGTTGATTCATTACGAAGAACTATTTTCAAGGACTAGTATATTTTATTTATTGATAATATCGATTTGTTGCACACCAATTACCTACTAAACAATAACATTTTTCAACTCGATAGCTGCTCGGTATCTATTATTAGCATTTTACATTAAAACAATTTGATATGCGCATACATACAATTTTTTCCTCTTTCTGAGCATATAAAATTTATATGGTTGTACTCACGATAATAGTAATGCTAAAACTAAAGCTAATTTACACTCGGATTGTGCACGTGAATCTTATCAATAAAATACACTGCACATACTCATGCAAAGATTACGACGCTGCCTGCTTGTTCGGCAGGTATACTATATACTATGTTATATGGAAACGCTAATGCTAAATTAAAAAGTCAGCGTGTCGAAAATTACGCGCGGCGATGCCACAACGCTTTAAACTCGTTTTTAAAATTGCCTCTCCTCGCACACGTGTCTATTTTTAGGCGCTCATTAATAATTCGATGTTAATTGACGAGCGCGCACAATTTCTTTTTCCATAATGGTCACTACTCGAACAATTCCAATTCAAAAATATATTGCTTATCTAATATTAACAAAGCCAATCAATATTGCGTTCGAAAATTGTTTGAAGTGTGAAACCACCAAATATGCTTCCGGTATTGAATTGTGCGAAAATCTATTAGTCGGTGAGAGGCCATAGAAAGGGTGCACTGTGTAATATTAGGCATTGACCAAAATATTATTTCGCGCCGAGTCGTACGTCCTCATCGTCTACTACGCTCTCTAGGTCGTCTTGAAAACTAAAAATATTTTTTTCATTCGGTTATCTAATCAATAGAAAGAAAGTGTTTGCAGGTTTAAAAATAGGTAAGCAATTTTCAAATTATTTCCTACGTAATTTAGTTATCTTCGCTACTTGTTCTAATCTACAAAACGCCTACAATCGAGCGCATGCCACGCAATTGATACAAGTTCAATCTTAGTGATTTTTTTTTAACAAATTGAATAATTTTGTTCAAACTGTATATTAATTTTTGTTAATTACATGCAATAAATTTGTTACATGTAATTGACATTGCATTACAGATTAGTAAACAAACATTATATTTTGTCATAATTATTATAATTAGTACCTATTTGATATTTATTAACATATCCAAAAATATATTTATAGCCAACAATCACAATATCTAATTATGTTGATTAATAACTATTTTAAAAACTTTATTAAAATTTAATATTTATTATCAAACGGGTAGATCAAATTAAAAGTTTTCGGTTCGCTTCAGTGAGAACTGTGTTTCGCGAGATGATTACATACATAATAATAAAAAAGACGATACTGGCTACATAGTAAAAACTCCAAAGCAAAAATAACATTTCTTCTAAGACAAACTTTTATTTTTTTTCTGAGTTAGGTATTACCCAAGTCAGTTGTACCTAAAATCAACATTTTTAACGACCGTCAATGATTAAAATAGACAAAAAATGCCTATGCTATGTTCTAAAGTGAGTTTTATAGAGTGAAGTTGCTATATTAACAATAAAAAGTGGAAATTTACCGATGAGCGACTTTCAAATCTTTATTAAAATCTAATATTTATTATCAAACAGATAGAGTTAAGTTTCGCTGCAGTGAGAACTATGATTTTCAAGTTGATTTTATACATAATAATATAATAATAAAAAAGAGGCGAAAATTGACATATAGTTTACCTGTTCTAAAAAGTAGAGGATCCAAAGCAAAAATAACATTTTTTCTAAAACTAACTTTTATTGTTTTTCTGAGTTAGTTATAGCCTAAGTTAATTGTACTTAAAATTAACATTTTTAATTATCATCAATAATTGAAATAGACAGAAAATACTTATTCTATGTTCTAAAGTGAGTTTTATAAAGTGAAGTTTCTGGATTAACGAAAAGTGGTAAGTTGCCGATGAGCGACTTTGACATCTACATTGAGATAAAATGAAAGTTGTCATATTCAAGTACTTTTCTCACTTTGCTGAGATAAGTACAAATGCAGGCAAATCAGCATATTTTTACTAAGATACAACAAAGCGACGGATGTACTTTGATGTTGCCAAGTATGAGTAGCAAGCCTTCCTTTCAAGATCGATTATATTGTAGAAAAAAATATTTTATTTTCTAATTAATATAATTATCCAATATCAAAATTTCAATTGCT